>CACRXK020000558.1:41125-76465 GCA_902702795.2 Paramuricea clavata
TATGTGTGTGTGTGTGTGTGTGTGTGTGTGTGTGTGTGTGTGTGTGTGTGTGTGTGTGTGTGTGTGTGAGACATTATATGACCCATATCTAGCTAGCTAGCTAGCTTGCCTGGGTGCTGTGTTTGAAATAGATTCTGTCCTAGAGTTTCATGTCAGAATCACAAACCATTGCACCAAGATAAATCATTGTGGTATCATCATGATACTGCAATACTGAGAATGCCAAATTGCTTTCTGAAAGGATGAAAGTGATGACCGAGATCTCAGACATCTTATAGATCTGAAAAGACAATACAGGGACCAGGATTATCTTGATTATCCAAATTATTATCCAGCAATCCCATATATCACCAGCCCCCCTCCCTGCCAAATTTGCCAGAAAATGTTGGAGGGGGTTAAGTTTTCCGGAAAATGGAAGGGCGAAAGTTTTTTCCTGAATGTTATTGGATAAAAGGGGGTTAAAAGTCTGTTTTTCACAATTTTTAGACCTCATTTGTCACGATATTCCCAAATATCTGACACGTTCCGTAGTTCCAGCATTTGGCGGCCCCCTCTGGAAAAATTGGACACTTTTCGGGGAGGGGGTGTTGCACGCCTCTCCCCCAGTCGGCACGGCCCTGGATATCACATATGAATGCGGGGAAAGTTCACCTACCAAAATACGTAATAAAATTTGTCATTGGCAGGAATAGCACTATATGTCCATCACGGATAACAGTAAATTTGAAAAATAGGCTCGCACTCGCGAGTTTTTTAAGACCTCGTACAATTTGAATAGTTTTTGAAAAGCGCACTCGTGTATGTTTTATTCCGAATTGCAATGATACTAATTTTTATTAATATATTTGGAAAAACGTTGAGAGCATGACAACTTTCCCATCATGTGAAATAAAATGCTTATAAAATAATTAGAAAAAAACGATTTCTTCATTAAAAAAATAAACGTTTGTAGCACTGAACCACTTTGTCCCCGTACGTCAATAAAATTGCGTTGCTCTCAAATCGGATTTGACAATATTTTAATATAAAATATATTAGCATTCAAAATAAACTTGTTTGAACATTTTTGTTTTCATTTTGCAAAACAAGACAGTGAAGACACACTACAACTTCCTTGACTTTATAGACTATTTACTATTGACTAGTTATACATAACATGCTGCCACTGGAATAATTTTACTGCATATTTGAATATTCTGTGACTAAATCATCATTACCCTATATAAAATATATATCAGTTCTTGTGTAGTCCAACAGCATAATCTAGTAACTAATTAAGTCATCTATTTGTTCAACGTACATCCAATCTCAGTGTAGTATAAGCATAAAGAATGCAATGACAAATAGTCGGAGATTAAGATGAACACTTGTTGTACTTGATGTTGCACTTGTACTTGATGTTGCACTTGTACTTGATGTTGCACTTGCATTCACAATGATACATTGTGCGCGACCACTGCACTCCTGTATGCAAACTTCAGCACGACATTCCATTGTACATTTCGTATTAGCTGTACAACTTTGTGAGCATGTCTTGACCGACTCTGTACAGTTCATCGTACAACCACCTTGACCACACGTTTGAAAACAATCATCAGCTTCACAGTGCATCATCTCACAATGCCCACCCGCACAGCTCTGCTTACATCCCTTGGAAGAACAAGACATTGTCTTGGCGCCATTATCATCAGCTTTCTGTTCGCAATACTGTCCAGCGTTGCATGTCATATCACATGCACCCGCTTCACAGACCTGGGAACAGTTTTGCTCAGCGATACAGATTATATAATTGATACTATTATAACAATACTGCGGCGGGCATGTTTGGTTGCAGTTATCATATGTTGGCTCGTTGGTTGTGTTGCATTTACATTCGTCCGGTCCGCAGGGTTGATAGCACTGGTTAGAGGATGTAGTTCCATCCATACAGGACGCCATTGTTGTTGTTATTCCATAGAGGAAACACAAGGTGAAGATGAGTCCAACTTCAAAACGTTTCATTTCTAAAAAAGTTCATATTTCAGTTAGGATCTCTTTAACATCAAAACTACTGTGGAAGTGTTACTCTCCTTCACTCCTTGATATCTGTCTTCGTTTTTGAAATATTTCAATTTGTTTGATATGTAAATAGTAATAAGTGGCACTGCAAAAATTTGTAATATAGTATAATATATTTTTCTGTTTAAAAATTCTTGTAAATGATTGTATATGTACTCTTTGTACTAAAAGGTTAGGTTCCATACTGTGAGGATTTTAAATTTTTACCATATCTATAACCTCACGGATTCAATAATTTACATATCAATATTCAAAAACAAAGTCGTATATCAAGAAGGTTCAAAACAACTTATTCATTACAGTTTTAAGAATTCTTTCCAGTTAGATCAACTTAAAATCTTTCAGCTGACGTGCTATTGCTTTGCGTTGTTTGACAAAGTAACCGCCAGCTGCATACCATAGATGCTGCATACATGTCATACATAAATCATAATACTCAATTGATGTCTAATATTTTCGCAGGCCTCAATTCTATTAATTTGCATATAGTTAGATTCGGTTGAGTCCAGCTGACTCGTACCCAGGTACTATTTTTGCTGTGGACAAAATAATAAGGATAAAGAGCGAGGCTCCCCATTGTAATGTAAAACCCATCATACGCGCGTCGTTCGTTCTACTCTTAGATCGTTTTTACACAAAATAATGCTCTGGAGACGCCTGGGTACGATGCAGTGAATGTGCGTTTCTCAGACTTTGTTTGGATTTTCCCATCCAGCTGATTAACTGAACGAGGACATTTATATAGGACAAGCACCTGCGCCCTATTACGACGAATTTAAGCGCAATATTTTAAAATTCGTGTTAAAGCACACCCCTCTTCCTCGTGAACCACTGAAACGGCAGTTGAGCGAAAAGCAGATCTTCAAAGAACGAACATAAGCGAAAGATGTACATAGGCTATTCCATAATATCAGTACTCTCCCCCCCCCCCCAGCGCAACTTGGAATTATTCAGGGTAAGGTGATTTTCTTGGGTATTTTGAATGATGAGTGGATGCTATTAACAGGAATTATTTGGGGGAACTCTTCTATGGCAGGAATCTTTCAGGGGTATATAAAACGCTGTCCTCAATAGAGGGAGTACAGTACGTCTCTTAAATGGAATAGCCCATTGTCGCTGTTCGTAAAGCCATGACACTAAATTTGTACATTGGGTCATTGTCAGATGATTTTCAATTGATTTTCAGCTAGACGAAATTTGTGTCATAAAGTATCTTGAACAATATTTGTCTGACGCAAATTTTGATCACTTAAATGTAACAAAATTTTAATTTCATGTCCGAAATTTCGTTCTATGATAATTGACGTAACTAGGCTCCTCTAAAAATCAGAAAACTAAGTTAAATCCCATTCGGGCCTTTCCTCACTCATTTCGGCATGGAATTCTAAATTAGAATACTTGTATTTGTCCATTAGCTATATACTGTATCTGCTATATTTGCATAGCATGACCAAATTGTCGGGCTGGCTATGCCACTGCCTTCTACGTTGAAGATTTACGCCAGCCATGTCGTTAGTTGCAAGAGCTGAATCAATTGCCGTATGGCAATATAAATTATAAAAGTTGTTATCCCCCTGATTGGATGCAAACAAATATCACAGTCACAGAATCAAACTGATATACAACTCGAGCTCATGGTATAATCGTTGACGTTAATGATTCGGACAATATTTCCAGCAGTACCCTTCGTGGCCTTGCTACTTTAGATAAAATGCGTTAAATGCGCCATAGCACATCGTGATCGTCTTCGCGAGTTTCAAAACAGGGTTTTCGGAGAGCTGATCGCTCCTCTAGACTATGACATTTTAAAAATAAAAACTTCCGACTTCGTCACAAAACGTCATAAATTGAGATGTGGACCATACATAGCTCGGACAAACGGTTGGCCCGAGCAAAAGAAACAATTGACGTGCGCGCAAGAATAGGTATGCTGCCTCGGTGGGCTCGGCAGGAAGAATGACGTAACTATAGCGATGAGATTTCATTTTGTGGAATATTTTGATTGAGTATTTCTGTCTTTTCTACGGAAGCCATGAAGGGACTTCAGACTTCAAACATTGATTCCGAGCTTCGCTAATAGCCAACAATGCTTCTGCGAAGCTGGCTAATATTTAAGGCACTTATTCAGTCAAAGCTATTCAAACTAAAGTTAAAAATGGTCAGAATGATTTAGATTGCAAATGCAGACTGTTGGAATGTGTCAGTGAGTTCTGACAGTTCTTTGCAGGTTTAAACGTAGAACTATAAAACAAATAATACTATTGTTTGTAGAAACACCACGTAAATTTATTACTGCAGTAAATTTATTAACTTTATTCTGTAAATTTATCAAGTTAAGTATAACACGCGCTCAAAACTAATGTGTATAATATGCCACTTGATGTTATGACTAAATTCAAAATAAAAATAATCGGCAAACAAACTTAAAAAGTATGTTTGGTGCTTTATCTGTAAAATAATGTTAAATTGAAGAGATTGTAGACTACGCCAAAGAGAAATTATGTCTGAAGTTCAGTAAGTTTTGCCAGGGGTGTAGGAAGCATCTAAAGTTTGGGGGGGCACCGGCTTCTAGGGGCACTTTAGGGTATTGGAAAGGGCACCTAAAACGGGGGGGGGGGAGAAAAATTTTCCCGTCGTACTATACCGAAACTGTACGTTTCTGACCAAATTTTTTTTAAAACTTGGAAATTTCCAAACAAAAAGGGCACCTTTGATGTTAATTTAGTATTTACAGCGACATCAGCTTGTACAAAAAGGGCACTTTTCGTCACAAAAAAGGGCACTTTTCATCACAAAAAAGGGCACTTTTAGTCCTTTGAAAAAATGTGGGGGGGGGGGCGGTTCCTACGCCCCTGAGTTTTGCTTATATTGCTCGGCTTAAATATGGCGTCAATTTTAATAAAAGCATCATTGATAATTGTATTTTAATTGACAATTTTTAACTATGATTTTATGTTTCTCAACCGGCAGATGCATTTAAAAAGGTAGCTAACTGTTTAAACTAAAGAATAAAGCAAAAACAAAGTGATTCTAAGAGGAGGAACGCAAAAGCAATGTTGGCTATTTGCGAAGCTCGGAACCAATGTCTGAAGTCCGAAGTCCCTTCACGGCTTCCGTACTTTTCTAATTAGTTCCACCCGAGAAATCACAAGACAAAGAGAAATTCCGCTCAGGGGCGGAAAATTCCGCCTAGTGGAAAACGGCCTTAATTAAATCAGTACGACCATTTCAATAGCGTTCAAGGTGCAATATGTCATCATAATAAAGACCAATCGAAAGACAATTAAAGCTAGTAATCCGAATTCTGAATGTAAGCAGACCAGAACAACATGTCTGCATGTAGTGCAAGTCGAATGTTTTTATCCTTAGCCTTCAGGGTATGATTAAAATTGCTGAATAAGTGAATAACAGCGAATGTACAGATGTTTGAGCCTTCTCAAATTACAGGGGAAGAACCGCAATCCCCCCAAATGACATATACCCCACAATAACCTAAAACTACAGCATATGCAAAAATTATCTGACACAACAAATGCTAAAATACTTTTCTAGTTGTCACTTGTGAAAGCGGAAAAAAGTGTAAAAACATAAGGCTGCCAACTGACCAAGTAAAGTGATACATTATGCGGTCAGGTATCTTATTACAAACACTGTAGACTGTTTCAGTTTCAAACACGCAGAAATAGACGCATTAAAGTGCGGTCAAAATATACCGGTGTCTGGTGATAAACACCAATTAAGACTATTGCCTTCTGTAAAAGTTCAGTTGCACACTCCGAACAAACATGCTCTAAAAGCGAGGTGTACAGCAATTGTCAATTGAAGATTCAAGAAATAACTGTTTAGTTGCGAGAAGTCTTATCTTTATGATTTATCTATCCATGTTCTTGAAAGTTCATCTTGTCTTTATATATTAACCTGTTTGCTAAAGCTTCCTGAAGATGATGGTGACTGTTGATTCATATTTAAATTATTCAAAATATTAGCTTTGTTAAATATTAATGTTTTTGCCCAACTCAACGAATAGCTTCTGCCTTATTCAACGATTGTACTAGTATGATACTCAGACAACGTTAAAACGAAATTGAATAGCTTACCTTATAGTTTCCTGCAGTGCTTTATTTATTTCTTCGTCGATGTCGCGATGTGCACGTTCACGCAGGTTTTCACCAAGCAGTATAAGAATACAAAGTCTAAGTATGGTTAATCACATCACATATGTATATCTAAAAGTTTGTCTTCTCTGATTGGCGCATTAGAAAAGTCAATCATCAATCAATCAATCAACGAACCACGCAAAAGACAAAGTGCTTACGAAGCTGAAATCACCGCAAATATACTCCTGCACAAAATTATGATAAAATGAAGCAACTGCTACGGAGTACGCAGACCCTTTACGGACAGTAGCAACGGCTAAAATCAACAACCAAGTATATTAGAAATACAAAAGGACAGTAACTCCAAATAACATTTTGTAGCTTTGATTCATTAAAGCTACAAAATGTTATTTGGAGTTACTGTCCTTCCCGTAACTATAAGTATATTCGATAGTTCAAATCACCCCTGACAGACAGTGGCAACGGCTAAAATCCTGACTGCATCTGCTAACTATGCTTTTATAAGACGACAGTTAATTAAAATAACTAGGGTATCTGCAAGTAGGGATTGCTGCGGGCATTAAAAGCAAATAGAACTACAGTAAATAGCACAAATTATATATCAAGCACAGTTATTACTCGCAGCCACTAGTGAGCTGTCAGCTTAAGGCCTTAAGCCAGTAAGGAATCCAGGGGCGTAGCGTGCGGGGGAGTGTGGGGGGTGTGACACCCCCCAGTTTTAGTGAGGTAGTCGGTAAAACGCGAAGTTATTCGGTAATGGCAAGAGCTATGACAGCGGTGGGTAAAACAAATCGGTTAAAGTGGAATTTTGCTCCTCGGTAAATGGCTTTTAATAAAATTAAATTAATGTTGTCCCTTGTTCTCCAATAAAGTTATGCAAAATGTACGTAATTCTTCAGTATTAAAACACTTATATTAAATATCTACGCATAAGCATTACACTTACATAAGCATTACTACTATCGTATTACACTTGCAAGAGCTGCGAAAACAGTCGGTTTTGATTGGACATGTTCAACTGTGCGCGAACTTTTGACCTTGATACAATTATACGCAAAAGAATTAAAGATTATATTTATATATTTGTTATTGACACGCGGTGCTCATAAAATGTTTCGCCAATTTTTCAAGTCTGTTCATTACAATAAACAACAAGATAAATGCCATTGGGTAAAATGACTTATCGCGAAGTAACAAAGACAACAATTATTCCAATTAATAAAGCGTTTGCTACGTTTCTGGTTCTACGTTATTTCTAGACGGCTGACTAAAGTCACGGTAAGTGTCATTAAATTAAACGCGCGCCGAAATATTTATTTGTCAATTGCTGTATAGCTGTTATGGTATATGTTATATGTGGCGTATAAGGGGCGGTCACGGATTCTAATAAAACCTCACGGTGAGTTCACACTCACAGTCTCACAGCTTGTTAATATCTGACGGATTCTCACGGATTTCGAAAATAACACAACTTCAACAATATGGTTTTGTTTGATATAAATAAAAGCTACCAAACCTTGTGTGTATAAGGTTCAGAAGGCTCTGAAAATGCCATTTCCAACGATCTAGAGACTCTATATTTTAAAAAATTTTCCGCTCGGCGCCAACCATGGTGGCGCCTCGTGGCGCGTGGGTCGGTAAAACTTAGATGTTACACCCCCCCCAGTTAAAAAGGTCATGCTACGCCCCTGAAGGAATCGTCAAATCGATTCTTACCATGAGTGGAACTGAGAAAAAGCAACATATATTATATACTAGGAGTTACTATCGCAAGGAAAGTGCTGCCTTTTTTGCCACATGAACTGAATGCAAAACCTCTCTAAAGGGAAGTTTACTTTTGACCCAATAAACTTATTCTTAAATTGCGTGCACGGAAAATGAGTAAATAACCAACAATAAAAAGTTGCCATTGGGTCAAAAGTGGATAAACGGGACACCCATTAGCTGACAATGCACCCCACTTTAGTATTAACTCTGTCTAACGCCAGACAAATTTACACTCTGTAACGCCAGACGATTTTACTTGTCAGTTGTAGAGTACTGCCAGTATCTGCTAATGTCTCTTATTAACCGCCACTGGTTAGCAATGCGCCATACTTTAGTATTTACTGCCTATCCACTACTTGTAGGAAGCAATTTTGTATTGGGGGAGCTGATTAGTCAGGGGCGATTATTAGGTAATTATACGGCCTCTCAAACTTCACAGATTATCGCTAGTTTACAATTTTTTTATTTTTTTTTGGGGGGGGGGGAGGGGCTGAAGACCCCAGACCCCGGTTGCTACGGCCCTGCTATGCCAGACAATTTTACTCGTCAGTGCCATGCAGTAAACGACTTAATTTCTCGTCACCCCAATTTAAAATTTTTACGATTTTTTTGTTTCTAATTGTAGATTTCTCAGCAAATATCCCCCCCCCTTTAAAACGAAAAGCACCATTGTAATCCTGACAAATTAGCCTTTTCAACGGGGGGTCAGATAGATGCCTTCAAAACATTACACAAACCAAAACAATCATGTATTTACGAGAAATAAACTTTGAATATCTTCTAGACTCTTCAGAATTAGCTCAGAGTCAATCAGCGACGTTGTGGGCCCCTCAATTAAAAACATTGCAAAAGATAAAAAATATAGATTTTAATTTTGAAAATCACGAAAACATTACTGAAATGTTTCATGTTTGATCAGTAATAACCCGGGCCCCAATCTTGATCCATCCATCACTGGGCCTGGGCCTCATCAGACGTTGCTCATTCGTCGTCCTTCAGTCAAGACCCTAGCACGTCGCTGTAATCAATGTGAGTAAAATACTCCTTGTATTAAAGCGCTTTCGTGTAGGAAGTTTTGTTTGAATACGGCGAGTAGAAATATTTATTTTGAATTTTTCAAAATATCGGGTTTTTACTCGCACGCGCGCGCCATGCATGTGCAAACCATGCCACTGGGAGTACTTTGACCTGTAGAATCGATTTCCGGTTTTTCCAAACCCCTAGGATGTATAACAGCTGTTTTGATGTACGTTTCACGGGCCGCGCTAAAAATATAAATATTCGTAAATACCGAAATAAAAGATGAAAATCTGAAGACACAAGATTGAAAATAACACTGTGGATAGTGTTTTGGATTCTGGTTCGAGTGAGACTATTACGAAAAAGATATGTCCAAAGGGGCCGAAGTTATGTTCGGCGAAATGTATGGCTAGTTTACATTGTTCGTTTATATATATTGAAATATGATACCATAGACCTTAGGGACCGGTCATTATTTATGGAAGGGGGGAGGGAAAAAATAAGGGGGGGGGGGCATATGTAGAAATAAATGACAAGAAGGGGGGGGGGCTATTAAATTTTTTCAAGAAAATGATGGGGGGGGGGAGTTACAATTAAATTTGAAGGAATTTGCTTAATAACCTGGTATCCATTTGGTTGTAAATGTTGCAACTAAATCATGGTCACTGATGTGAAATAGTCTGGATTCATCTTGTCTTGTGTGCTGTATGCAAATCAGATTTACGGTTTGCAGACTAGTTAAATTGACAATGTATTATTACATCAGCTCTTGATGTGGTTAAATACATTTAAATTAAGCAAGGTTAACGATGGATGTATTATGCAGGCCACATCCACTGAGGGGAGTCTGTGACGTCATATAGATCAATATATACTTAATGTCTGCACCCGAGGGAAATAGTTAGTTTTGTTTTCCCGAGAATTTCAATGTTTCCCGAGACGAAGTCGAGGGAAACATTAAGATTCGAGGGAAAACAAAACTAACTATTTCCCGAGGGAACAGGCATTAAGTGTTTTGTTATATAGCGACGAACAAAAATCAACTTCAACAACATTCATACAACAAATGTATTTCGTGACAAAAACTCTATAGTGTAAACGAGTTTAAAATTAAAAGAACCTACTTAAACGGTTTCAGCAGCATATCCTGTTGCCTGTTATGTATTTTTCTTCTCTTTTATATTCTTTATTTGAACACAAACTTGGAAAATCGTAGTTTCTAATTATCTGAGTTGTGCCTCCATTTTGTTTATTTATGTACGTGGCCGGTCGGGGCGGGCAACAATTTTTCACTTGTTGCCCGGCGGGAAACATTGCATTTATCTGAAGTCACGTGACCACAAATCAGCCAATCACGTTTGGTGTTCACGCTAGCTATATAACAAAGAGGGTTGTTTCATGCCTTGTAATCAGTGCTTCGGTCTGGGTATTCATTCTGCCATTGTATGCTTTCCCTAGCTGCAGCAAGTTTTGCGCTTCGATACCTTTTCCCCACCCACCCACCCACCCATGTTCATTCTAAAGGATTTTATCTGGCAGCTATGTAGTATATGTCATTTTATTTTATATAATTTTTAATCTCACAGAAAATAGGATGTATAGGCCAGTATACATTGTATTTCGCAGGTATGCCTTGGCAGAATTGTCATTGCTATCTCCTTTTGCTGCTAATATTACTAATTGTTGCTCTCATTGTTGCTGCGCAGCTGCTATGGCAATACTTCGTACCATCAAGTCTAGTTGCAGCCTTAAACATGGTTACGATCGCCCAGACCAAATGGAAACCTGATTTTAGTGTTATATATTAAAATACTCCTCTTTTAATTATAATTTTCCGCTAATATATATTTTTGGTCGACGTTAATATCTTGCCAGTTCCATATTCTTATTTAATAATTAACACTATAACGCCTGGGTATCCCCATTTGACGAGCAAAAATAAAAATGGGGGGAGGGGGTCGAAGAAAAATATTCCAATATGCAGGGGGGTCATCATTAAATTTCTGCTCTTTTAGGGGGGCTTTCAATTTTAAAAATTTAGAAAAGAAAAAATTCCCCTCCCCCCCCTTCCATAAATAATGACCGGTCCCTTATTCATAAATCGTGACGAGGCCTCGTATCCTAGGATACGGGAACAAAACGCGGGAAAACAAGCGAAAAGTGCCGAAAACTGCTTGACAAGCCAATTATTCAGATGCTATTGTGTCGACTTTAGCGGCTTGTTTCTTGTTGCTTTTTGCGATTTATAACGATTTTTGTGTGTATTTTAAGACTTTGTGCCCACAACGAAAGCGGTAAACGAGTATATTATAAAAGCGACCGGTTTTTCTCCCGTTTTTGTGTGGAAAAAATAACAACGTAGCGATGGTGTTTATCCAGAAGCAAAAAACAGTATTTTACTGAGATTTTAACGTCAATATAAAGGTTTATTCCGTGAAAAATCAAGACAACTATGGAATGGAAGTATAATTTTTCGAATTTGACATAAATATGAAAGAAAATAACAGTAAAAAATCACAAGAGAACGTCAAATGTTGATTCGTACGGAAAAATATGAACTATGGCTGTGGCTCGAATGCGCTCGATAACATTCTGCAAGCAGCTTACAAGTTTAAAAAATGAAGGCTACATTACCTGAGTGAGTTGTAATCCTATTTCTTCAACAATAGTTTCATATTTCTTACGATTTTGGTGTTGTATAGACGTTTTGTAGCCTTGTTGGTTGCATGTTTGTTTTGGCCATACAAACTACGACAATAATACAAAGTCAAAGGTTTCCTTTTTTTGGACTCCTCACGATTTATGAATAAGGTCTATACTGGTATTAATATTACTATTAGGCAAATAAGAACCATGCAATAAGTGTTTTAGTTGTTGTTATTTTAAACGCACGCTTTATCTTTACTACCACAACGTTTTTCGCGCGGATTATATTTCGCGCAGTGCTAAAATTTGCTCACCCAGCGCTGCGCGAATTCTAGTACTGCGCGAATTTTAATACTGTAAGTCAAATGTCCACAATGGCACAATATGTCTTACTAAGACATATTGTGCCATTGTGGACATTTGACTAATGTCAAAATAAAATTATAATGACAATACATACTCGACTTTGAACAAACAATAAACAGTTTATAAATTCTTAAACTCTTTCATATACATAGTAGCCAGCGATTTGTAGTAGGTAGCCATAAAGTAGGTAGCTGGTAGCATGAACCCAGGCTGTTACCATCGATATAAGTTTGGAACGTATTGGCATATTGCGAAGAAAAGAGATTCGAATTAGACTATAAAACATTAAAAAGGTAAGAGATTTTAACCTTATAAATTGTCATAATATTGTAAAGTTGGCTACGGCTTGATATTTTTTATTGACTATTAATGTAGTGCGAAGATCATTATTGGTGGTATTGGATCATTATTGGTAAAAGGTACGAGATATCAACCGATATTCTGTTTTTCAATAAGCGCAAGATTGGCAGTTGTTTGTTGTTTTGCCTGATTTTTTAGTGTAATTTGTTTCGCTATATACACCGTGTAATATTAGCGCAGTTGGTGGCTGGATATTTGGTTTAGCATTACGTGCGACGTGTGAGGTAGTATTTGTATGTCGCGTATTTGAAATATATCGTTTATTGTTTTGCTTGCTTCGATTTGTAAACTATTTTTAATCAGTTTAAGGTTTTAAGATATAGAAAAACATTTTACTTTGGCCCGTTAAAAATTGTTTTCGGCGTATTTGAGCCTCGTGTTCAGTTGGTGTCTTTGCTCGCCTGACGCCTCGTGCAAAATGTTACTATTAGACTATATAAATTGTCCTAATATTGTAAAGTTGCTTGATATTTTTTATATTGTAAAGTTGCTTGATATTTTTTATTGATTTTCAATAGAGAGGACGGTGATGCTGAAGGCTTGCCGAACACAGAAAAAGTCGAATGCCGTGCAGAAGGAGTTTCATCTCTTCAGCGCTTTTCTTCCTGCAAAAAGTGCCAAACGAAACTAATTCGAAATGATGGAAAACAATTGGTTAAATGCGCAGAGTGTGGTTTGGCGCAATTATTCCACAAATGCCAGCAGCGTTTAATCACAAACGTCATGTTCTTGAAGGCGGGAAATACAATATCTCTGCTTCTGTTTGAAGACAAACTCGAACAACTGTATCATATTTACACAAGTCAAGTCGCTGGAGGTTCCACGGAAAGCTTTGAATCGTTAGATGACGATTCTATAATAGAATTTCTGTTAACCGTTGAAGCTACTTTGTGCTACAACACCAAGAAAAACGTTGTGTCGGTGGACAAAAAAAAACTGACAAATAAGATAATAGTTAAGTGCTTGGACAATTTAGTGCTCACATACAATTGTGCTTGGACACATTATTTCTTATTTTGTTTCAAGTTATGTTAGATTAGTATTAACCTTGTTCATTGAAGTATTTCACCTCTTAGAGTTCCACATATCTACTTTTTAATATTATACAACTTTAATATACAACCTTACAGATCGTACTTTTGTTAGGTGCTTATCATCACTATTTGCTTTTAATGCCCGCAGCAATCCCTACCTTGCAGGTACCCTAGTATGATATAACTAACGTTAAATAATTTTTGGACACATGGCGTTCCATGATGTGTAGTGAGGTGAGACGGATTTATGAAAACTGCGCATACAAATGCGCACGACCACAATTCGATGCGACGCTAAAAATCTGCTTTTTTACTGCCTACTGCACAAACTAGGGTACCTGCAGGGTAGGGATTGCTGCGGGCATTAAAAGCAAATAGAACTACAGTAAACAGCACAGATTATATCAAGCACAGTGATTACTTGCAGCGACTAGTGAGCTGTGAATGGGACTGAGAAGAAGCAACATAGGCTATATTGAAGTGGCAAAGACCAGGGGTTAAAGGGCAATCAGAGGTGACAGATATTAAACAAGTGCGTCTCATTAAGGTCAGATTTCATATCAAGCGCATTTACCACATTATATATACAGATTTATCACGCTAAGAAACCAAAACTTTATAAAAATATAGAACTGACAGTGGCCAAAGTCCGAAACAAATGTAAGCGTGACATTAAACTTGAAAAAGCATTAGAAATTCGATAAAAATTGAAGAGTCCTCGAGCGAGTTTAAAATTTGTGTTCTGCACTTCTGCGCATAGAAAGCGCGCACGACCACAATTCGGTACGAGCGAAATGCGAATCGGAAAAATTTCGCGCGAAAAACACACTTGTGCGAAAATTTTCTCTCGCAGTGATTTCTACAGTAGAGAAAAAATGCGCGATTTTTGAATGATCTCAAAACAAATACAAGCATTTGATTGGCTTCGCACAAGACACAAGCATTTGAGAGGTTGTGGCTTCGCGCGTTATTTCCATTTCGCAACGGAGTAGAAACGAATTCAACTAGCCGGTGACTGAGAGAAACATTTCGCAGAGAAACACTCCAAAATCATGTTGCGCATGCATTCAACCTTTTCGCGCGAAATTTTTCGCATTTTGCTCGTCGGGGTCAGTTAATAGCGTACTAATAGCGTACGAGGCGAGGGCAGCCCCCCGGCCCAGAAAGTTGAAATGTGCGTAAGTTGGGCAAATCGGGAACAACTCATCAGTATCCTCCCTAGTCAGCCCACAGAAAATAGGGCGGAAAATTTGATGGTGCATGGTTATTCATGCCCCTCGTCCTCACACGAAAGCCCTGGGAACGAGGTTTGTGGTGATTATTCATTATTCAAGATGGAGTTAAGCTTCCATATTTTTCTTGGTCTCCTTTGTTCAGGGTCGTTCCTAGACGCGATAATTGGGCGGCGGGGGGGGGGGGGTGTATATTAATATATTCATGTTCACATTCTCTAAAAACAATCGCTTTCAAAAGAAATCTGTCAGGCAGAACACATCCTCGTTCCCAGGGCTTCTCGGCTGCCTGCGTTGCCGTGGCAGCCGAGAAGGCCTGGGAACGAAGATGGGCAGGACACGAACATTTAACAGTTATTCTACGAACTCGAGTCGAATATGAGCTGATAGCCGATGAGGCGCATAGCGCCGAATCGGCTATCGCTCATATTCGACGAGAGTGAGTGGAATAACTGTTTTATTATACACACAAGGTCTGAATTCACAGACTTTGCTTTTCGGATATTGTCAATATTTTTCTATTTTGTTTATGTTTTTATCTTCGCTCTTTCGGCCAATTATTTTTTCAAAAATATATATTTTTAACCATTTTAAATTTAAAAAATTAATTTGCTAACCTGTAAACAATTTGTGGGAGTTTTTTTCATTTGTTTTTAATCCTGTAAAGGCTATAAAAAGCAAACAACTTGTCGTTTTCTCGTTCGCAAACGTCGGAAATTCAGTTTGAGCTGCCATTTTGTTTTTCTCTACTAGCAGGATATGAGCTAATATCCTGGTAGTAGAGAACCAATCAGATTGTAGAATACCTCATATCCAGACCTTGTGTATATAATAAACGAATATACCCCCAAAGTATCGCATAAGTTTACGCTCCTTACCTAGACTTGCTCCAAGTCTCTCTTTCACTGTCATATCGATCCACTATAGTGTACATTAGATGACGTAGTACGGAGGGGCGGAGCGAGAAAGAAAGACTTGTCAACTTCGGAAAATCCGGTTCAAAACTGAACCGAAAATGCAAGACTTGCTTTAATTGTTTTCCTTCAATTTCTTTCTGTATTATTTACTATAATGGAACTATGTGCTAGAGCAATACTAAACACTGACAGAAAACAATTAAAGCAAGTCTTATATTTGCGGTTCAGTTTTGAACCGAGATTTTCCGAAGTTGACAAGTCTCTCTTTCTCGCTCCGCCCCTCCGTACTACGTCATGTAATATACACTATAGTGGATCGATACTATATGACAGACAATGAAAGAGAGACTTAGAGCAAGTCTACTCCTTACCTGGCGGCCATTTTGACTTGAGCCTGCCATCCATTGCAGGTCAGCGGTTCACTTCATGGACGTAGGTCGATTTCACGTTGACGAAAAAAAACGAAGAATTTTTGCACAGAAAATTAGGAAACCTAACTTACTCACCCCACCTTACGGTCAGTGTAAATATATTTAATATCCTAGTGGATGAAACTGTTATATTTAATATCCTAGTGGATGAAACTGTTAAATTTGTCGATGATACTAGCCTTTGGGAAATAATATCAAACAATTCCCCTTCCCAGTTACCCGCTAACATCATCAGCTGCTCTGAATGGTCATCAGACAATAATATGAAGTTAAACGTATCAAAGACCAAAGAATTGCGTGTCTGCTTTTCTAAGCTTATTCCATCGTTTGCCCCTATTAACATTCGCGGTCAAGAGGTCGACGTCGTTTCCGAGGCCAAACTATTGGGCGTTGTCCTTTCGGACGACCTCAAATGGAACTGCCATATTGACTACATTTGCAAGAAAGCCGCGAAGCGTTTGTACGGTCTGCGCCTTCTTAAAAGAAATGCTTTACCTTCTCATATTCTGATCTCAACCTATTGTACACATATTCGACCAATTGTCGAATATGCTTGTCAGGTGTGGCATTATGGCCTTCCTCATTACCTGAGTGACCAAGTTGAAAAAATACAAAAAAGGGCATTAAAAATTATTTTCCCTGGAACTATCTATGCTGAATGTTTGCTTAAAGCTAACTTGATGACTCTTTACGAACTGTCCATTGCAAGCGACTTTTTTCGAAGATGTTGGAACCTACTCATAAACTGAATGCCTTAGTACCGCCTAAAAGTCTTCAAACTTATAATCTGAGGTCTTATCCCAACTTATTAGTACCTAGGTGTAGAACTGAACGTTTTTCGAACAGTTTCATTCCTGCTGCGTCTCGTGCTTATAATAATAAGTAAACTTTAGATTATTATCGTTATTTTTATCTAACTTACCTATTTTTACCTGTAAATATAGAATAGATTAAATACCTACGTTCTTACTGCCCTGTAATTCCAAAGTAATTCAGTTGTTACTGCTAGTTTGGAAATTTATAATAATAATAATAATAATAATATCCCCTGCCAGTTAATTAAGTGCGTGAAAAGCTGGGGGCGGCTTTTGATTTCAACAGGGCAAAACAATAAGGCAAAACAATAGATTAATAATCCCCTGTAGGCCTGTAATATCCCCCCCTAATCGTCATGCCTTGTCGTTTTTCTTTCTGAAACAAAAGTGATCAGTGTTTGGGACTCGTTTTATTAAATGTCAGTTCATAACGAATTTTTTTCTCAAGTGCAACCTCTCCAATGTGAAAAATAAGTGGCATTATTTTGAGGCACCTCGTTGGCTTGCCTCAACTAACCTATACGTATGAGCTTCATCCAAATTGTACACTCGATTGCCATTCTGGTGTATTCAAGTGAATCCCCCGCGTTTTAATTAATCCATCAGTTGATGGCGCCGATTGGAAATGAAAGATGACATTTCTGAGTTTTCATTTTAATTGATTCGATCTCATCCGCGCGGATGACATGTAAAAACTCATATGAAGCTGCGTGTCGCAAAAATTAAGTAATGAACGACACCTTGACACCGTTGATTGTTTTCTCGCGTTTGGACTATTCATACGAGACAATTGTTCAAAACAAGGTCCAAAGTTCATTTCAAATTTATGAGCATTGCCATTGCGCAAGGATTGAGACTATTCATTTCACTATTGACTCGAGAGTGATCGATTCATTAATATCTTCAGACATCTTCATTTATAATTATAAGTATAACTATGAATGATAGAAACGCAGTCACTACTAAATAATTTACGTAATACACTCAGGCACATCAATTTATTGCGCAATGTAAGGTATAATATGACTCGCATCATTCGAGACAAAAAACATTACGTACAATCGCTTTAATTAATTAATCAGCCTCGTACCCAGGCGCAATTAACTAAAAATAGCAACACTACAGTGTTTTTATATAGATCAGTGGCAGAATCCCGTCGTGTCCTCCCCAAGCACCCCCGCGCGCTCGCTTATCTTAGCCACTTATCTGTATAAAAACACTGTAGTGTTGCTATTTTTAGTACGTTATTTGCGCCTGGGTACGAGGCTGTTAATTAATCATATTTAATAGCAATAGAAAAACCTGGGAAATCAATTAGTGTTAAAATAAAAATGATCAAGGATGATCAGCTGAACATATAAATTCTGTAAAGAGCCCCTTGTGTTTTACGAGGGCCAGCGGGGATCAGCCAATATTTTTAATGACCACTTTTTTCAAAGCAGAATTCACTACTATATAGCGGTCCAAAAGACCAAATTACCTTCAACCATACATAAATATTGGTGTATACTGACCTTCTTGGAGCCCTTCTAGCTCCTCCGCCTTATTGACATTTGACAACGACAGCATGTGGCTGTAATACGACACCAAGCGGTTAACGAGATGCAAAATCAACATTTCATATACTAACAACGTCATAGTTTAAGCGTGTTTAAACACTGCCACAATCATTATTATGGCGTCGATAGGAAAGTTCTTCCGCGCTTTCGGATCATGTTTGAAAAAAGATTTGCTATTAGTTTTTATCGTAACAGGCGTTTTTCTCGGCTTCTTAATAGGAGCTTTAGTGAATGATCCTGTTCAAGACAGCTCAAACCCTAAAAAAATCATCATGTATATTTCTTTTCCTGGTGAAATTCTCATGCGTTTGTTGAAAATGGTTATATTGCCATTAATTGTATCAAGTTTGATTGTCGCGCTCGCAGTACTCGACGCCAAAGCAGCTGGCCGATTGGGGCGACGAGCGTTGCTTTATTATTTCACAACTACTATCTTAGCCGTTATTTTGGGTATCATTTTGGTGGTCAGTATCAAGCCTGGCGAAGGGAAGGGAGACAAGAAAGGAACGGAATCAAAACATGTTGAACCCGTCGACTCTTTACTTGACCTAATCAGGTAAGTTCTTAGCAAATGTGTATATTGTACATGTTTATAGTGTGCTGTTTATCTTTGCGTAAACAACGACTGATTCACAATCAATGGCAATCATGAATGTATGACATTTTCAACGATACGCGGTGTGCGATTACGACAAGACTGTTGAAAGTTTGTTGTCAGAATTTCGTAATCGCAGATATAATAAAGAAGGCGTAACGTAGGCAGGGTAGTGGGAGTACCAGCCACAGCTCGAGTCAGCTTTGAGCATTCGGTTTTGAATGCAAAAGTGCCAAAAACCAACATAGTTTTAATAAAGGCTGTGTATCATTATCACGTATTACGGCCTCTTCACTCTGGTATCTTTATAACAAAATTAAATTAACTCGTGAAGTATACATATACACTATACACGTCGCCGCACTAAAACGCAGTTTGAATATACCAGGCGGTGTCAAATTACAATGTCGTGTTCCTTACAAATTAAAATATTTGTTTCGTTTTCATTTATTCCTGTAATTGATTTAAGTACCAACAGCGAAAAACTAAATCGACAATCAGTGCAGTATGCGTCCGTACAAGCTAAATGGCTAACCATGAGAAACAAAGTGATTCAGTGACTCGTCACTCGTGCTTGATCAGCAACTAGACATATTTGGAATAACTATATTGTGATGCTAGATCGCTCAAGGCTACAGACTACAGCATTTTTTTGGTCGACTATAGACCAGTTCTGACTTCTGTTTCACGTAAATGCATGCGTAAGAAATGCAAGGAAGTCTATAAACATTCTTGACCGTCAACCGTTTAAATTGAATCGGGAAAATGTTTGCTTTGAAATGCACCTTTATTACGCTTTGTTTTCCGATTTTTATTAACTTTCAAGGACATTCATGGCATTATTGTCATAATATATTGGTGAATTGGTCATGCCAGATCTTTCGTGTCGTAGGAAGCCGAATCTAGTCCTAGAATAAGATTCACATCAGTCTGTTATAGCTTAAAACTGTTGCATATGCGGATTTTATATATACGGGAAAGATTTTGAAGAAAGCCGAAGAACAGGTTGTTTGGAGCAGTATACAGAGTGAATAGAGTACATAGACTGAAGAGAAAGGCCTTTGACCTGACACTGCCTTGGAGATCGCCACCACTGATCTCTGTCTCTTTGCATGAAAATCTTCCAACAAAGCACGTTCGACAATTTCGTGAAATATTCATATTCTTTGCTTTGAACATCGAATAAAGGCCATGGAGGTAGCTGCTGCACGCTGAGCTAATCGCCATGCGTGGCAATAGCCTCTATTAACTATGCAATAGCTTAGCTAAAGGTTCTCGTGTGCGCACCGTTTTTGCTGCGGAATGATACGCGAGGCAGTGAGAAAAAATTCTATCGTGTTTGATTATTAGTTGTCGATCCATGCGAGGCAAGGACCACCCCAGCGGGCAAAATGACGTTTATCCAACGTTGAAACAACGTTGGAAATGACCTTCCAGACGTTGGATAGACGTTGAAAAAGGGTTGACTATGCAAATTGGATCGACGTTACTGTTTCGACGTTGAAACAACGTTGAAATTAGGTTGCTAATCTCGTCAACCATAATTCAACGCTGAATCCACGTTAAAACAACGTTGAGATTGGTTCACAAATCGACGTCGTACATTTAACCATGAATGAACGTTAATTCAACGTCTGTTGGCTGCTGTTGAACCAATGTTTGTAAAACAACGTCAGAGCAACGTAGATATTAGGTTGTCGACGTCGCAACCTTTTTTCTACCAAATTTCAACGTTGAAACAACGTCGTGTGCCCGGTGGGACATCGTATGCAGACATTGTGAGTTATAAGCTCAGAGTTGTGTATATATGTAGAAGCCATTAAAAGCACGTATCTTTCTCTTAGAAATTTAGAGCGAAGTAAAATATTAGCTTAGTTTACTTTATGTTTGCGACAAACGTATAGAGCTTTGTTAGAGCTGATCTAAACCGCCACGTGTGATGTAATACTGGCTCAGCCAAATGCTCTCGTGTGAGGTATTGATTATAGCACAAGGTCAATCAATGGGATTGCGCGGCAATAACAATGGTCAACTATATAGTATATGTTTAGACGCATTCACTCGAGAGCATTTCAGTCCGAAGCAACTTTACTTTTATGGTATCTAACACCAATAGTAATAATAATAATAATAATAATAATGAAAATAATAATAATAATAATAATAATGGAACTGTATTGATGAATTTTTAAGTTAAGTACAATGTGTAAATCTCACTTATATAAGGTAATTCACAACCGTCTACTTGAATCAATAATAACTATGCATATACAATATAACAATAATAACAAACGTGAACAAATACATAGTGCAATTTTTAAAACGTTAATAGTTCCGAATTTTTCCATTCTTTGTTTCTGCAGCAAAATATATAATAAGTTGTTCTGATCGTAAGGCCAAATAAAAAAAACTTGGTTAGCGTCACCGCCCGCCTCCCCGATTTCTGCCGCCTCTGAATTTTTAAATTTTTTTTATGTAAATCTCTTCGTTTTGCAGCTTAAAACAGTTCAATATTTAAAATTTTTCTCATGCTCAGACCGTCGCGCTATATACTGATCGATAGGAGCGCGTGGGCTTGGGTATACAAGGTTCTTAATAATATAGCAAAATGGCGGACTTCGCAACATCAGTACAAAAAATATCACCGATATGGTGGAAAACCGCCCCCATCCCCCCAAAAATACTATTAAAAAATTTAAAAACGAGTAAAAATAAAAAAAAAAACGCCCTCCCGTCTCTGAAAATTTGTGAGAGTGTGACGCTAACCAAGTGGCAAGTATTTTTTTATTTGGCCTAATCGTCGTCATTCGTTTAATGCGCTATTTTTGGTGATTTTTATCGAAGTAATAATAATAATAATGATTTATTGGTAATATATCCACAGAGTGGCTCTTCGCTTACCAAAATATATAAATTATAAAGTATTCATAAAGTCTCGAGCAGATAAACTATTTTACGAATGTTACTGCAATATAACTTTGAATATAGTTTTCATCGTGAAGCGCCTTAGCCAGTTTTCGTTGGTCGATTGCAATGTCAGAATAATATGAAACTAGTGAATGGTAAATCACGTCGTTATTATGAAGTTTTGATTTTTAAGCAATTTTAAAAGATTTCAAGCATTTTTTTGTGAAATCTTGCAGAATTCCGAAGATTATATCATTATAAAGTACATCGAAGACATAAATTTTCCCAGACATTATTTCTCTAGTAAAATAAATTGGAAAAATCACCTTGAAGAACAGGAGGAGGGATTAGTGTCACCTTATTTCCCCTCTGAGGTGCTGGGGCGGGAGAAAGGGGTTGGGGGTTGGGTAGAAAATCCCAATATGATTTTGATCACTTAAAATTGCGTTGCTTTTTTATACAAACAGAATAAGTCTGAGATGATGCTATGATAATGCATACATGTACTTAACAATCTAAATTAAATCCATTCTACTTGGAACCATATCTACAACTGCTTTAACGAGATTTTACAAATCAAGTTCCTTCATTATATCGTCGTCTTCCTCATTCGAGACGTACTTATTCAGTTTCAGCTTCGAACATGTAACGTATGCCCCCCCCCCCCCAATTTCTTTACAGATTTAGTTTTTTTGTGGCGATTGGGGGCCACTGCACATTGATCAGTTCAATATTACAGGAAGAAGACGTTTCGATTTACCACTGAGGTGTACTGTCGGTGTACTGTCGGTGTACTGAAGTGTAATATCAGGAAGTCAAAATAGAAAGTATTTCCTTGCACTGACATACCGCCAGTGTATCACAAGTTCTGAAAATGTGTTTGCAAAGGAAGAATTGAAACTGTGAAACTGTCTATATATTCCTGGCGCTGTTCCTTTATACAGGGACGGCTCTTTACTAACTTTCATCTTACGATTATTAAACATTTGGGCCGAGTGACATCTAGCCGAAATATTTATTGTAAATGTCATATTACCTGATAAAAACAGTAGTGTGTAAGAAACCTGGGAAAGCTAGCGTCCTTATGCTGTAGTTATCATACGACTGATGCGAGCCATATAAATGCTTGAAGTTGGAAATGCTTTCAATTAGCCGGACTTGTTACATTTACTAATTTAGGTTCACGACATGAGAATTTCGCTTGAAGTTGGAAATACTTTCAAGTAGCCGGACTTGTTACATTTACTAATTTAGGTTCACGACATGAGAATTTCGCCAATTTAAGTTGTAAACGATTGTCACATCCCAGTGACTTCGATATTAATTTCATTTGTCATATACATCATTAAAGCTTTCCGGCATTGTCTCAACCGAAAAGTGCCTGTAAAATCGTTAATGAAGAATTAATTAAATTTTGTTTATTTCAAACGTTTTTAGACCAGACGTTTGTTACCCTTGGATTCTATTTACAAAGGAGAGAATCTAAGACTAAGATGTTGCCTAAATAATCAAGCAACCAAACCTAATGCAAAAATTACAATATTAGTATATTACTTGAGGTTCTTTGTTCACGCTCACATCGATGGCCAGGGGCGGATCCAGCTAAAAATCTGACTGTAGGATAATCCCAAACTTAGGAGGCACCACGTAATCTAGACAGGTCCGGGGGAATGCCCCCCAGTAAAATTTTTGAAATTTGAAGCCCGGAAACACCATTTCCTGCATTCTGAGCATCGAATTCTGTTCTAAAATTTGATCTTAATAAGGCCATATTTTAGACAAAAAGTTACAAAAACACGTAAAGACAGTAAAATGGTTAAACGACATACCAAATCATACCCCAGATCTACATTCTTAATTACTGTATGCAAGTTTAAGACCAGCCTTCCTCCCCATGTTAATATGTAATTTAATATCATACCGCACATGTGTAACATATATATAAACACATTTACAATCAATGCATAAAATCAATGGGCAGAACTATATATAACGCAAACAGATACATTTATATACTGAAAGAAACCTTCGGATTAACCGAGATTCAACCACTTAAATATACAAGCCAAATTTCGATGTTTTGCTTGTATTTTCGAGTTACGGTAATTCAGGATAAAACGTACCCTATCTCTCAATCTGAAGCTTTGTGTTGTTAGCATTTACCAGTGTCACAGTGTGGAAAGTTTGTATCGCGCGGCGGAAATATCGGACGCGCAATTTTGATGCTTTCTACATATTCACTATTAAATTTTCGAAATCTCCGGCGCGCAATTTCCAACCACTGGCACGGAGCGTTTACATTTATATTCTGTTTATTAATATATTCTAATATTCATAAGCTTACCTGACCCGAACGTGGTTCAACGAGCGCGCTCTTTCACCGTTTCGAATTGTAATTTCGAAAAATCACACACAAATACCTCGCGATCTTTCAGGCGATCGGCCTTAACTTTGCTCCCGATGGCATCCTCACATAGCGCTTTAGTCTACTTAGTCTTTCTTCGAAAGAAATTGGCTCGGTAAAAGCGCAAACAAATATAGCCAAATAACATCGCTCTAAAGTTCCTATCGAATTGCGCAACTGTAGCTGACTGTAGCTGACTGTAGCGCATTGCAGCACTGTGATTGGTTTGCTTCATCTGACTGTAGCAAAAATGCTAAATTTAGTAACTCGTCCCCCCGCTGACTGTAGCATTTTGACGTAAGACCCCCAGTTGACTGTAGCATTTTGACGTCATAAATCGCTATATTTAGACCACTTTTCTGAACGCTTTTTGAACGATGTTTAAAAAGTTTAGGTGATTTCCCCTAAAAGCGGGCGTTGTTTCGGGTAAAAAGCAGGTTAAGATAAGCGCGTAAAAACGTAACTTAATATTTGTAGCTCACAAGAAACGTACGGACATCTGGTCGAAGCTGCGGAAGTTAATTTTTTTGAGATAGAGAAACTGGAAAACTTCTATAAGGAATTTTTACTATCAACACATTCAGTATTAAAAATATTTTGCACGAAAATCTGACTGTAGCATTTGCTACAGTTGCTACAGTCTGGATCCGCCCCTGAAGGCCAGTGTGCATGTTACAAACTGCTTATAATATAAAACAATACAAATAAATTATTAAATTTCTTTGCTTTACAATGATTTCACTGCAATTTTGGATAATAATATAATATTTTACTGTGGTACTTCTTTCTGCTTATAATGTTATTTATACACATTTTCAGCCCAGCATGTGTATGATTAATTGGCACATAGCTAAAATCTAGTTCACCAGTGTCATCTTGGCTACTACCCAGGGGCGGATTTTCTGGGGGGGGTGCAGGGGGGTGCGCACCCCCCAAAAAATTTTCTAGCACCCCCCCAGAAAAATTCGGAAATGGCGTGCATACTGTAGGTTATTATTATTATAACCTTTATTTAAAGAAAATTATACATTTAGCAGTAAGAGTACAACTTACTGATAACTTCAACAAATGCAATTATATCATATGTTATACTAAGACAAGTATTTTTAATTTATAAAACTAAATATACTACGTAAAAATGTCTAAAGATTAAATATCCAAACGCATATTCAATAAAAAGACCAGATAAAAAGCTACGACTAAACTAAACTTTCGTGAAAAAACAATTAGGTAGAATACTAAGCCTAAAAATTCAGTGAAAAGGCCAAGTATAATACTGTAAGTCTAAGCTACGAGCGCAAGTCTAATTTTGGCGTGTGAAACGGCTGAATCGAAACCGAGAACAGTGGCAGAAGACGAACAAAGTCAAAGTGAATTTCCAGATCGTTGGTGAGGTTCTGACCAACTTTTAATTTTAAAAGTGTATGAACCGGAGGGAGAGAGACAATAAAATATGAAAACTTTGTGCTTCAACTTTCTGTTGTTTTGTGAAACACCAGAAATCAGAAGTTCATAAAAATTGCTACGAGAAATGGAAGGCAAAGGTCCGAATGTCAGATGGACAAGATACAAGTATACTCGCGAAACTGGTTCCCGACCAAGCGAAAACAACTCAAAACAACAGAGTAGTTTAATTTAAATTTCTGTTCCAGTATGTAATTTGGTTTGCAATGAACGAAATAACATTCCGGGGCCATGAAGAGGCGGCTGATTCGAAGAACCCAGGTAACTGGACAACTTTTATAAAGATGCAACTGAAGACCAACAAGGAGTTTCGAAGTCTCCACCAAGCGATAACATATAGTTAAAAGGCTTCAAATATTGCGACTACACTAGTAAAACGTCTCTCATTGAAATGCTGTCTATACTGGCGGTTCAGATACAGAACCAGATATGCCATCAGATCGCTACTGCCGAGTGCTTCAGTGCACTGATCGACGAAAGCAAAGACAAGGGCAAGAGAGAAGAGCTTGCTTTCTCTGTTCGCTACTACACTACAAGATCAGACAAGAGTAAGAATCACTCCACAGAAAAATTTATCCTAGCAAACAAGTTAAACATATTACGCAGCAAATCGATGTTCATTGGGGATGCAAATACGAAGCCTATTAATTAAGTGATCTTTTATGCATTTCGTTAAACAGAGATGTTGTTGATTTGCTGGATTTGGACGAAGTCGTGACAGCATGGGGAAACATGCGCAATAGGTGGTCTAAAATCTAAGTAATTAACTGACTAACTAGTCTACCTGTATAAAATGTATAATGTACTTATTACTAAATTGAAAACCTAAAAAAACTATTCATTATTTAATTTATTTATTAAAAACTTTGTTAGTTTGTTACTATAATACTATACGATTTTCATGAATTTGAAATATTCTCAGGAAGCTACGGAAAAGCTATACGACTATATTATTTTGGTTTATACTACTATTCATTAATAATTATTACATAAAGAATAATAATACTTTGCAAATATACTGTGTGCATTAATTTAACAAGCTACTAAAGTACTAGCCGGGCATTTGAGCATTTTATGTCCATCCTAGCTCAGGGACTTAAATGCTTGATCGGTTGATCACATGGGAGGGGTCACAAAACAGGGGTCATGGCGATATGCCTAAAAATATACACAACAGCCCGGTCAGCACGGTAGCGGCAGCGCACCAATGCACCCCCCCCAGGGAAATCTGCACCCCTCCTGTCAGATCAGCATTGATCCACCCCTGCTACTACCGAAAGTCAAGATTGTGTGACAGGCTCTAATCTCTAGCTAGTTACTATCAGCAGCGAGCTTGAACATCTATTCAATTGTAAAACATTGATGACCAATATTATTACTTCTTCATTATTGACTATATTGTACAAAACTCTGGCAAGTAAGTGTTTTTCATCCGTTCCAATTTCTGTGTTTCTATGGCTACCTGAATGTTTAAAATTGTCACTCAAAATCTTAAACTTTTTAGGTTGTGATATAGATAATGAGTACGATATTGGTGTCTATATATATGAATTAAATAGTTAATTAAATTTATATTATTAACAACACCCTGCAAGCCAGTCAGATTGGGGGGGGGGGGGCAGATCAATGTCAATGAACAAACAGTAATGGTATTTCAAAACCATCCTCAGAGATATGAAAAACTAGTTTCATATTAATCTGACACTGCAATCGACCAACGAAAAATTCGTTGGCTCGAGCGGGATTCGAACTTGCATCTTCGGGTATCTAGACCGCCGCTCTACCTATTGATTCATATAATCATTACATGCGGGGAGAGGACTTTTCGATTTAATAGGTGGGTCATTGATATGGCGTAGTCAAAATATAAGCATTTCCTGACACTAATTAATATACCGCCCAGATTTCTATTGAGATGTTTTAAGGTTGAAGGCATATAACAACTTGCTTGGCGCTTGTGTACATAGAAGTGCAATATAATCAAGTTCCGCATATTTGTATATCCACTCTACAGTGATATTTGTCAATGACAATAGACAAAACGACGTTTTCCCCCAAACTATACAGCAATATTCTAATAATGATTTAATAAGACGCATTATACAGCAATTTCCTGCAAGAGATGGCAAGATATCCTTTAGCTCGTTTTCAAAATCTAGAACTAGTTCTACGAAGCAGATAGTCAATAATAAGGTTGTCCCAGCACAAATGTTGATCTAACATTACGCCTAGAAAATTTTTTATCCGCAATGACTTGATCAAATTACCATGCACTCATGGTAAAGTTCCACGGAAGGCATTCGCTCGAAACGTCGAAGTTCTGCTTATATTTTTCAGGTACTTGTATATCTCTCTCAATCGAGATTTGTATACCTTATAGCTAGTTCTGTGTGTGCCAATAAGTAGTAGTTTAGTTTAGTTTTTAATGAATGGCTTATGTGGCAAATGAATTATGGAAACGACCATACACGTTAGTTGATGGGTTTTCTAGATGGAAAATTGTCAAGTATAAATTTATTGATTGTATTTTACCAAATAAGGTCATGACAACACGAAAAATCTGACAGCGGATTACACGGTATAAAAAGCCGTGCCCTCGTATAAATCGTTTTTTTTCTGATCAGGACGAAGCAAAACCCGACTTTTTCGAGTGACACTAGAGAACAACCTCGTTCCCAGGCTCTTAGGAAGAGCCTGGGAACGAGGTTGACTAGAGAAAGGTCGAGGGAAGCCATCAAATCAAACGAATTTTTAATAAAGCTTTTTTAATTCTTCTTGACTCGAAAATAATGTTACGAACACTTAAAGAATATTAAACGCTTATAAAACGTCAAAAGTATTAGAAACACAGCAAACTCGCGAGCAATTTGAGGTAATTTATTTTTTAAATTTGTTGAGCAAAACAGTAGCAAAAATGCTATAAATAAAACCGTGTCCTCCTCAACCTTCTAAATATATCAATGAAAACAAATCATGCATGACAACTTATTGAACGTTTTGGAAGTAATTGGACGTAAGAAGGCTTGTACAAAGCTTCAATCATTGTTGCGCCCATATTTCTCCCAAAAATTAAAGGTGGCATTGCATCTTTATGTATATTGTTTCCAAGAAAAATATATGCAAGATGACGGTTGCTTTCCCGACGTCACAAGATAAAGCTCTTTGATTGGCTGGCTGAAGGCAGGCTGAAATCTTGGCCAATCAGAGAGCTTTATTTTGTGACGTCGAGACGGCAGCTGTCATCCTGCATAGTTTCAACCTCATCCCCAGGGCATTTTGCCTCCAGGGCTGACGGTCGGCGAAAATGGCCCTGGGATCGGCATTCGGCTGATCAATTATATAATCCATTCTCATACCCAGAGCCCTTCTTACGCGCGGTGCGACGAGGGGCTCTGGCCAAATCCATATCCGAACTGGCATCTGATTGGCTAGTTCTAATACCAGATATTGTTTTCTTACCATGTTTTTATGGTATCCGGTTATGGATTTGGCCAGAACCCCTCGTCGCGCTCCGTTGACCGCGCGTAAGAAGGGCTCTGGGTACAAGAATGTTATATAATCCCATTAGTCTGTTCAAAAACGCATAATTAATTATCTTGCGGTATAATTTATTTAAACAAGTAAAACAACTCTACTGTGGTGCTTTAAAATTGTTTTGTCTTCAAATAAATACTGTAAACTAAGAAAATACCGAGAGTATAGTGAAGAATCACTTACGTACTATACGTGTGATAGTTATGTCTGATCATAATGTTTTTTAATGAATTAATTTCGATGTAAATGTACGAGTTTTTCGACATTTAGTTTTTGTATACAGTGTTATAGATCGGTATTTTCGTTCCAATTACCTTGGGGGAAATAACATACACAATGATTCAACGCTGCGCTCATGCACTGTATAAGATTTACTTATAGACGAATTATATAGAGGTTTTAGTGACAGTGACAGTGGATTAATCAAGCGAGAAATATTGAGCATTGCATTTTAAAGCCATCTTGTGGATTTTTTAAAAAATATAAGACCTTTTCGGGAGACCCATATGGTTGCGCCTTGCCGTTTTCGCTTGCGGGATCGCCAATTAGAAAATAAACTTTTGGTTGTAGCGATAAAGAGTTGAAAAGATCTGTTCTTTAGGTACTTTTTCTTCCCTTAATTCTCGTTTTTGAATTACTTTAATCTACATATTTCATATAACCACTCAAATTTCTTAAAATACAATGTTGTTTAGAAATAATTTTTAGATTAATAATCAATCGAAATATTAAACTTCGACTTCGTGATTTTAACCGAAATTAGTAAAAAATGTCAGTAGGGTAACGATGTCACTATGGCACGTTTTACTTGACATATATTTTTATATGAGTTGAACGTTTTCGTAACTCTTTCGTTTACTTCTTCTTTGCAGAAATTGTTTTCCTGACAACCTTGTTGCTTCAGCATTTGTTTCGGTGAGTGAAGGAATGATTTCCTTAATATATATTATCACTGATATGGTTAGTTTAGTTTGAACATATATGGAGAAAGCTATTTTGAATACCCAACATATTTGACGGTATTGTAGTTTTCATATTTATGCATATACATTCTAATATTTAAACTCTGCAGTTTTTAATTATTAGCTATATAGAGCGTTTGCACTCATTCCCCAGGGACCAACTCGGCAACTCAACAAAAGCCATGGCGGCCATGTTTGTGTTTCAGACAAAAGAGTCTAATTAAAATTCTTTTGAATTGGAACACCAACATGGCGGCTGTGACGTCATGCGCAAACACACTATTAACAACACTGGCATGTTTTATGGTATACCTGTATAAAAGTAGATTTTGCATGATAAGAATCAGTTGGCCAAATCTATTTTTCTATCGCGTACATTTGTCTAGCTTACAAATTGATCTTATCGAATCTTGATTCTACAAAGTTCTTCCCGTTCTATTGGCTAGTGAAGAACTTTATTTGGTATTCAATTTCGAATTTTTCTTCATCAGGTGCAAACAAAATATAAAGAGATGGATGAAAAGGTTTATTTTGTGAACAAATCAATTACAGATGTAATGATGGATCCAAAGAATATGTCTTCATTTCTCTCTTCCAACATGATCAATCCTTGGAGTGTTAGTTCCATGGCAGCGCAAGGGCAGGTGAAAATCATTAAGACAGAAACAACATATACTTATGATGGATTGGAATCTTCGTCGAAAATGAACATTCTTGGCATTGTCTGTTTTTCTGTGGCGTTTGGTGCAATCCTCAGTAGCATGGGGGAGGCAGGCAGACCTGTCACTGTCTTTTTTACTATTCTTCTGGAGGTTATCATGAAACTTGTTACTTTAATTATCTGGTAAGCTGCGAACGTTTCTTAATACTAATTTAATAACTACTGACAGAGTTTACGACATACAATTACGAGTAGGTATAGTGAACTAAGAAAGAATCGTGCACTTTTGGAGGCATATTCTACAAATATTTATTGCATAAAGACATCGTTTAGCCCAAAAGATTGGTCATGACATCTTTTAGTACAGTAAGATTGGTCAACGCAGATTGGTTATGACAAGCATATTCATTATACTATTGTTTTAAAAATGCAGGAATTAATGATTATCATTGCAGTATAATTATACCATCTTTGGGCCTATATATCATTCAAGGGCCTTGGTTTGGTCGCCCTACATATTGTCGCATAATCATATCTTTAAAGCTCATCCAATATATTTGCAAATTGGATATCCCGCGTCAGGGGCGTAGCGTGCGGGTGTGTGTGTGTGTGGGGGGGGGGGGTGACACCCCCCAGTTTTAGTGAGGTAGTCGGTAAAACGCGAAGTTATTCGGTAATGGCAAGAGCCATGACAGCGGTCGGTAAAACAAATCGGTTAAAGTGGAATTTTGCTCCTCGGTAAATGGCTTTTAATAATCAAAAAAAATTAAATTAATGTTGTGCCTTGTTCTCCAATAAAGTTATGCAAAATGTACGTAATTCTTCAGTATTAAAACACTTATATTAAATATCTACGCATAAGCATTGGAGCCCCTAATTTCCTATCGTATTACACTTGCAAGAGCTGCGATAACAGTCGGTTCTGATTGGACATGTTCAACTGTGCGCGAACTTTGACCTTGATACAATGATACGCAAAAGAATTGATCACGGATTCTAATAAAACCTCACGGTGAGCTCACACTCACAGTCTCACAGCTTGTTAATATCTGACGGATTCTCACGGATTTCGAAAATAACACAACTTCAACAATATGGTTTTGTTTGATATAAATAAAAGCTACCAAACCTTGTGTGTATAAGGTACAGAAGGCTCTGAAAATGCCATTTCCAACGATCTAGAGACTCCATATTTTCAAAAAATTTTCCGCTCGGCGCCAACCATGGTGGCGCCTCGTGGCGCGTGGGTCGGTAAAACTTAGATGTTACACCCCCCCCAGTTAAAAAGGTCGTGCTACGCCCCTGTCCCGCGTTGAATGTCTCGTGTAATTGGGTGTCCCAATAGCTAAGTGGTCTGAGGACTGGTATGATAGAACTTGCAGTATGTTAAAACAGAGACCCTTGGGACATTCAGAACTAAGTAGCCTATACTCGAATTTTTCAGTTCGTGTTTTAGCCCGTTTGCGCACCAAATTTTATACTTTTGACCCCTTTTTTGTAAACTGGTAATTCTGTTAACGTTTGACCTCCTTTTTTCTCTGTAGGTATTCTCCAATTGGTATTTGCAGTTTAATAGCTGGTAAAGTTGCATCAATGGAAAGTATTAGTGATGTTCTTACAAAGCTTGGTCTCTACATGGCCACAGTTATATCAGGCCTTGTTATACACGCTGTCATTGTGTTACCCTTGGCCTATTTCATCTTCACGCGTAAAAATCCTTTCAAGTTCATTTTTGGACTTCGGGCTGCTCTTCTAACAGCATTTGGAACCAGTTCAAGGTAGGAAAATGTATATATACATTCAGAGTATAGACATATTAAATATAGTGGAATCCATTGTCTAATCACCAGAAAAAACTGCACTATATTCAGGTGGCGAAATGATGGATAATTTGAAGATTCGTTTAGCACATATAAATAACTCACAAACGGGACAAAGAAATAAAAATCTGAACATGTAGTCACTTTGGAGTATTAAACGCTTTTTCCGACGATATAATAAAATAGTTTGTATTGGGGTCACTTTTGGGTGGCGACACTTGTATTCTCCTGATAGGCAACACTAAACCATCAATTAAAATTATTATTTTTTGGCTACACTTAATTAAACTATAGTAAAACAGCAACTCGTAGATGAATTTAGTATTTTGTATATGACGTATTCACGAGTCTTATAGCACAAGTACGGCCGAATTAAAGAAAATAATTCACATGGAAAAGTGAAGTTAAAATGCCAACTAACAAAAGAAATTGTGAATGATAAGACTTGTCATCTTGGTGTTTTGAGAAAAGAGTCTCCAGCTTCTCCTGAAGAATCTAGGGCGCTAAGAGAGTGGCGTGGCAGACGCTCAACCATGGAAGTTAAAAAACTGTGACGATAACATCCTTTTTTCCACCTCTATATAGCTCAGCCACATTGCCAGTGACATTCAAATGTCTTGAGGAGAACAATCATATTGACCAACGTGTTTCAAGGTTCGTCCTTCCTATTGGTGCAACTGTCAACATGGATGGAACTGCATTATATGAAGCTGTGGCTGCTATATTTATAGCACAGTTGAATAATATTGATTTAACTTTTGGAGAAATTATTATCACATGGTAAGTTTTCGTATCATATAAATATTAAAGTTGTACCTGGTGTGATACAGTCCCATTCGCACACGAGTGAGCTACCTTAAACTTTTGCATAATCAAAATAATGAAGATTTGTACAAGCACAGTGCAGGTGATAACTTATATCTGATATATTCCACGAACTGTACAACATCGACATCATGCCTTTCTGATTAGTTAAACCCATGACAGTAAACTAAATCTGCGAGTTCCGCCCTATATAGAAACAAGTGTAGTGTCATGTGGTAAAAAATCGGGAAATGCGGACACTCTGCGAGGCATGCTTGTATAAATACTATAGAAAACATGGTAAAGCGATGTGCTCGGGAACTCGCAGAAATGATTCTCGGTTCCAACATTTACAAACTAAGAACAAGACTGGCGATCCTGTTACTTTCCATCGTTATCCGGCTCCAAAACGCTGGAAAGAAACGGCAGAAAGAATTGGGAGCGATGGATTATTGCGTGTCATCACGGAGACTCATTCAGTCATTCGTGTGCAAGAAAGGTAGTTATATAATTATGTAGCTTGCACTTTGTTGGCGAAAATGGGCCAACTCCTCAACATCCTGATCCTATATCAGCATGAACAAGCGAGGAAAAGGTTTATCGAATGTATTTGCGTGTTTTATTGTAATATTTAATATGCGTTTGCTAGCAACGAGTTTATACATATTTATATATTGTATTGGTTGAAAGGCTTCATCGTAAACGCAAAGCTTGAGGGCCGTATGTTAGATAACTTTTACGCGGTTAATATACGTTTCCCTCGTGAAATAAAGTTTCTATTCTATTCTATTCTATAAGCTTCCAGACAGCATTTAGACATTGATGTGCCAGCAAGAGAGGGTTATTTAATCTTTGCTTCATTGTATATCAATTACTCTTTCGAGTTGGGATCGAGGGGTAACATCTTTTCAACTGCAACTACGAGTTCGACCAGACCGGTACCCGGACATTTTGCCGAAAGACACTTTGCCGAAAGACATTTTGCCGAACGGACGTTTTGCCAAACGGACATTTTGCTTAACGGACAGTTTGCCGAAAGGACAACTTGCCGAAAATAGAGATGTTATTTCGTCAAAACTATAGCTTGTTTGTGCAGCGGATGACTCATTTGTTAGGGACGTGTTTTGACGTCGGGTCGTAAACAACCAAGCGTATAATATAAAGACAACGCAAGCGAATTTCACTTCGAGAATCATGGAATACATTCACAGTTCTCGGGGAAATCGCATTAACGGCGAATGGTGTTGAATGATGTTATTCTTTATATCGCGAAATTTCGGTAACTTGTCAAAAACGTGAAAGAATATAAAACGAAACTATATTACACTACAAAGTTTCTGTCATCAAAATCGACAATGTCTTTAATCACGGAAACTTTGACCGTGTAAGCGAACCTTTAAAGTTCAGAAGATATCTTTATTTTCGGCAAGTTGTCCGTTCGTCAAACTGTCCGTTCGGCAAGACGTCCGTTCGGCAAAACGTCCGTCGGCACTAGAAATGTCCGTTCGGCAAAATGTCTTTCGGCAAAGTATATCTTTCGGCAAAATGTGCGGTCACCGACCAGACCAGATTTTAGATAGCTATTGACACTTAAATATTTCTTTATTGCGGCTACGTTCATTGCCTCAAAGTTCGTATTTTGTTCTCCAGGCGTTGTATTTCTTGTTTGCAACGACGCTATATGCATATTAGTTTGATTTCGCGAAGAAATAGTCTTAAAAAAATTTCGAAGTATCGTGTGATTGCATTACATATAATAATGGCCGCAAAGTGTCCGCATTTCGCGATTCATTTGACCACGTGATAGTCCAGGGTCGTCGCGAACGTGTGTGTGTGTGTGTGTGTGTGTGTGTGTGTGTGTGTGTG
>CACRXK020000559.1:0-76437 GCA_902702795.2 Paramuricea clavata
CTATATCTGTTTCTATAAACTTTGTCTTGAAACGAGCTCTCATTTCAGAGATAATGTGGTTTAAAATCAGTGTATTTAATTATGCCGTTACTTGGCGCGTGCAAATTCTGAACCTTCATGACAGGGATTTAAAAAGCTTCTAAAATACACTTTATCGCTTCATATATCCGCATAAAATTTTTAAATCAATAAAGCACATCATAAAACTAATGTACGCTCATTTTCTAAGAAGTATTCATCGATTACCTGAAGGAAAAGTTTAAAATAGGTCAGGAGAGCAGTTTACAAAATGCCGTTCTCCTCTGAAATGGCTTCTTTTGCGGGAAGCCATTAAATTTATGTACTTTCCAAAATTGTAATTTAGTCGCTTTTTTGGTCTCATTGTTCACTTATTTATCATGGAATTACTTCGCTTGAGCTCTTTTAATAATACCTGCAAGATACTTTGCTATTTGGTGAAATAAAAGCTATATTTTTAGCAGTTTATCTTTTGAAAACTGCATGCGCAACAAAGTGTCACCAATGTGTTTACTCTCGTCTGACAAACAACCAAAGATGAAATACTTTATTTCACTCTTTTATAGCGATCTAAAATGCCTAAATATTAGATTATTCACTTTATTTGAGCATACATATTATATTTTTATACAATTGGTCCTTGAAAAGGACTTCTTTCAAGCTAGAGTCAGATTTCAAACTAGAGTCAGATTTCAAAAGAAAACGCCTGTCTGACATTTTACAGCAACCTACATTGGCGCGCACGATGTTCTAGCCACAAATCCGTTGTTTTCTCAACAGAAACAAAAGGAATTTCAGTTAAAATTCTTACCTGATGAATATTCAAAAGTGTTTATCTCTTTTTGACGACTTTCAGTGCTCTTAATAGCGAAATAAAAAGCCTTTTGTTTTGTCACGGCACGCTGCGTTTGAAAATGCCGGCTGTCAAAGTCAGAATTGAAAACACCTCAAATATTTTAAAATTTTCTCACCTTTTTCATCCTTTGTTTATATTTTAATTAGTAATTTTTGTACTTCGTGTTTTTCCAAACATATTTGAGCTATTTAAAAACTTCAAAGAGGTACAAACACTGTGTTTTTGGGTTACAGAGTTTTTGAACTTGAACAACAAGTTCTGAAGTTCAAGTTCTCCATTGTAAACTAGATGTCCTGAGTGTGCCTGAGCTATGCCCAAGCAAATTTTTATAGCGTTTCATTATTTTGTAATTTATACCATACAAGATGAAAACTAATTTGAAAATAAATGTGTACCAATCCAGGAATCAAAAAATATTTCTCCATTTATGTTGGGTTATTGAATTATTGCCCTTCAGATGTTGGGTGTCATGAAGAAGCAAAATGTCAGAGACTTAAATTTACACAAACCAAGAATTCTCACCCAAAAATCTAATGATATATTTAAGTGTGGGAGCTCATTTAAAGTAGAATTGATTAATCATTTATCATTTTAACCCACTACAAAATTTCAAGGTTTTTTATAACATTGATCTTGAGATACGGGTATTTTTGTAAAAGCAGTTGACAGAAGTTGACAGTAACTAAAATCGCCATTTTCCTTTCAACTTGGGGAGTGCCAATGTTGCAACAGTCTGCAACTTAATGAGTTAATGTAAATGGGCTTAAATTCTGTGCCCTTTTGGACTCTGGAGCAAGTCATTCCTATATGTCATCCAAGTTTGTGAGTCTTGTTAAACCTGAGCAGAAAACGTCAAGTGTGCGACAGATTGCTATGCTAATGGGAGTAACGACGAAGAAATTGAAAACTTATGATGTTGACATTCATTTGGTGAATGGTGATTTTAGTATTCATGCTATGGTTACTAACATTGCAAAACCTGATCTCCTCACCTTAGATAACCCCCATTATGACGAAGTGATTGAACAGCATTCACATTTACAGAGTGTGAGTATGGATGATACAGATAAGGCTCAATTACCAGTCCACAATAGTATTGGGAGCTAACGATTTCGCTAGGATTCGAACTGGTGAATGTCTTTGTGTGGGTCAGCATGGTGATCCAGTCGCAGAACACACAACTTTCGGTTGGACTCTGATGTCTCCAGGAGCCAACAGTGGTATGTCTCAAGCCTACTTGGCAGTCAACTCGTCCACAGATTTTGAATGCCTTTGTGTGTTAGACGTTGTAGATCTGCCAGATAATCCTGCTGGTGACCAAGGTGATGTATATTCTGAGTTTATGGAACAGCTCACGAGATTGACCGAGGGATGGTATGAGACAGCTCTTCCTTGGAAGGGCAATCATCCTGAGTTACCAAACAATTATGATGGAAACATACATCTCTTGAATTCATTAACCTGCAAGTTGCGTCAATCCAATATGTTACAAGACTATGACCGCATCATTCAAGACCAGTTAGGAAACAGAATTGTTGAGATTGCAGCTGAACTTTCAAGTGACAAGGAGTTCTACATCCCTCACCGTCCTGTTGTGAAAGAGACTTCCGAAACGACCAAACTGCATATAGTCTATGATGCGTCAGCTCGTACTCGGCCCGAAGCACCATCCCTCAACGAATGCCTATGTGCAGTCCTCCACTCCAACACCAATTATGGAGTGTATCAGTGAGAAATCAGCTACATCCAGTCACCTTGGCAGGCAACTTACGTCAAGCCTTCCTTCAAATCAGAATCCAGGAATCAGAACGGGATGCCCTACGTTTTCATTGGTTGGTGGATTTGGGCTAAACTGAAGTAGCTACCCTACGTTTCACTTGAGCACTATTCGGGTTATCACTCTCTCCTTTCCTCCTGAACAGTGTTATCAAACAGCATTTGGAACTGTGGCGTTATCAGACATTGTTGATAAGTCTCAAAGAGCATGTATGTTGACGATTTCATTTCCGGTGCCTCCTCTGTTGCTATGCAAAAAAGCTTAAAAGTGAAACATCCCAAATTTTGAAGACGCTCAGTTTGATCTACACAAGTGGAACTCTAACATGGAAGAGCTAGAGCATCACAATCATAGTGACAGTGAAGAGTCATTTGCAAAACAACAACTGGGACCACTTGCTCACGGTGTGGAAAGTAAGCTGTTAGGTCTTCCATGGAACAAGAGAGAAGACACCTTATCTGTTACTCACCTTATCTGTTACTTTCCCTAGTAAATCAAGTGACATGACAAAGCGTGGGATCTTGTCAGCATTAGCGAATGTGTATGATCCGTTGGGGTTTAGTATCGCCAACCATGTTAGAAGGCAAGTTGGCCTACCGTGAAGCTTGGAAGCAAAGCACTGCATGGGATGCTACCTTGCCAACTGAAGTTACAGAGCTTTGGATGAAGTTCAAAAGTAAGCCGCCAAATTCCGTTTCAACGCAACGATCCCTTGCTACATTCCAAGAGCCACTAGACGAAGTAAAAATCCACATGTTTGGTGATGCTAGTGGAAAGGGAGTCAGTGCCTCAGTGTATGCAGTGGTTTCACAAAGATCTGGTACAATGCAAGGTTTTTGACAGCCAAGTCTTGTGTTGTGAAACAGGGACTCACTATTCCACGCCTTGAACTCATTGTGGGTCATATGGTTGTGAATCTTGCTGTAAACGTATGTTGTTCCTTAGCTGGCCTTCCTATCGACCCCATGATCCACTGCTGGTTGGACAGTACAGTGGCGTTACATTGGATAAATAATCAAGGTGATTATCGACAATTTGTCGCGAATTGTGTTAGCAAGATACGGAATCATCCTGATGTTACAGATGTCTACGGAAGGAAGAGCTTGCTGAAATTATTATTGCTTACGAAGAGCATTGAAGGAGGGTAACCATAACTAATTCATTAATTACAGCTTGTTCTCATTCGTTTGTGTACTGATATTTAAATAATTGTGAAGCTGTTTATTTTAAAATATTGTCACCCTCGTATCTTTCAATTATTTTTTAGATTCATCATGATGGTAATGGTGGCGGTGATATTGTTGGCGCTCCTGGTCATTATGATGGTGGTCGTGCTGCTGGTCTTCGTTGTGTTTGTCGTGCTTGTCTCCCACATATTGTCGTTGATGCTGCCGGGCTTGGCAGATACATTCTGGACGTTTTTGGACGTCGTGATGTTAATGATGGTGGTGGCGGTAATGATGATGCATTGCATCTGTCGACCATTCGTTGATAAATCGACTATTTGCACCATTTTTACGGCTTTAGCAAGTGCCCTTGGACAAGTCAGATTATATTGGTGTCATTATAGCTTAAAGGATTATAATAGACTAGATGATCTGGAAAGTGTTTACAATCCGTCTTATATTTAAACCATCCTTTTATAATCCTTGCTCTTTTTGTCTGATTCTTATCAGAAATCTACCAAACCAGGAAATTTTATCACTATTTGTTGCATTTGAAAATGTAAACTAAATCTAAACAATAATGCCTGACCCTGACACTAATCCTTTAAGGTGGCTGAAGACAGTTCTTTGAAACTGTATCCAGCCACTGAAGTGATTAAATAACTAGATATAGCTACAACCCTGGACCTGTTAAAGTCAAACCGCTATGATTAGAAAAAAACATTTCGATTCTCAGAAAGTAGCAGAATGTTGACAAAAGGTGAACTGGCCCACATCATTTTGTCCTATGAGGAAGAAGCCCAGAGGGTAAGGATAATGAATTCATTATTTAAAGCACATTCTTATTCTGTTGTGTACTGAGAACTTAGACATTTAAATAACTGTGAAGATATTCATTAAAATCCAGTTGTTAAAATCTTACCAATTAAAGCTTGACGGAATAACGAAAAAGAGTATGAGTAAAAGCACATAACTTAATATTAATTGAGTTTCTTTATTAGGTGCTAATTTGTAGTTTTCAATTATTTTAGGTTTATCGTGACGGTGGTGAAAATAATGATGGTAATGAAACCATTCTTAAAAAAGAAGTGATTTGTGGATGAAGTACAACTGATTTCTTTTGAATTTTTATCATGAATTATTAATGAGTTTCACAAAGTATGAAATGTCTACATGTTTTTCTTGCACTAGAACTAAAGATGGAACTTCAAGTCACACAAACACCGCCATTGCACAGAGTGATGCAGATATGTCAACATCCTCTGTAGCGGATATTTCAGTCTTACAAGAGATTTGTCCAAATGCAAATCCTCATCAAATATTGATTTCTTAATGGCAAAATAACGGGAATTTTGACCTAACTGCACAAGATATCTTGGGCATTCTCTCTGAACCAATTGACAGTACAGTAGAATAACAACGTTATAAAGATTTATACTTTAATTCATATAAAAATGGAGTGTCTTAAACACTTTATAATAAGAAAAATGTAGCAAGAAGTATGGTATCGGTAGTAGCAGTACATAGCACAGGAGGCCCAGGCTCTATTTGCCTGCGCCTGCTTGTGCCTTCCTTATAACAAAAAACATTAAGACCAAAATATTGAGACCAAAATAGCCCAGACTTGGCATATGTCACACAAAACTATACTTGCTTTTTCGCCTTTAGTGCATTTCTTTCAAGATTAATCGATATCCCTTGCAAGAATGATACTGTATAACTCTCGATACAACGACGCTTTAATCAAAGAGCTTAAAATTTGCTCTAAAATCCATGAGGGAATAACAAAATTCAACTAAAATATATCCACGTGCCAGGTTTGTTGTGCAAAAAGCGGAAGTTGTTGAACAACTCAAAATACACTCAACCCTGATTGGACAACGAATATCAACAAAATTTCAATTTTTTCTGCAGTGAGAGGGGGACAGTACCACAGAGACATACAGAGACGTAACTGACCATTGTAAACACTGCATGACATTATGTTATAATGTACCCACTTTTTTCAGGTGATTGGGCGAAAAATGGTCAACTGCGCATGTTCGGCAAGTTTAAAGGGAGTCGTCATCAGGTTGTCATCCAATCAGATGCATGCATCTAGTAACTTGCCGAGCATGCGCACAAAAAAAAAGGAGTGGGTACACTAGTTATGTCTCTGTATGTATCTACTCTGTGACAGTACTTTAATAAATTATTTGAATCAAAACAACTCACATTTCGTATTCTTCAGACAACTTTGACACTTTGATTGTAAATTGAAGATTTAAATATGGATGTAAGCAACATTTTGGAAGTGGCTATCTAAAAATAAGTATAAACATCATCCCAAGGTTATCTTTATTGGATCATCACATAATTTAAACAATAAAGTCAAGGACAATTATGTTTTCCTTTTTTGGATAATTGCGGTAAAGTACTCACTCCATGCAAGATAAACTAGTGCCAAAATCCAAGGTATTTAACCCATTGAGTTGCATTGCACCCTGATACACCCTACTTTAGTATTTTACTCTGTCTAACGCCACACGATTTTACTCGTCAAGGGGAGAGCGCTGGCGCTTAATGGGTTAATTAATAATATCGCGCAGACATCTTGCAACTTTTGAATACTGCTTGCGTCTGTCGACCATTCCTTGATAAATCAACTATTCGAAAGTACTCGCACTATTTTATGGCTTTAGCAACTGCCCTTGGAAAAGTCAAATTTTTGGTGTCACTATAGCTTAAGGTGGCTCAAAACAGTTTTTTTTAAAAACTGGATCAAGCCACCTAAAGTTATTAAATAGCTACTTATATATGGTTATAACCCTGGACCTGTTAAAAAGTCAAACCGCTATAATTAGAAGAAAAAACATTTTGATCTAGGATTTTCAATAATTTTATTAACAATTAATTTTGCAGTTGGAGAAATAAACAGATGTCTACAGAAGGAAGAGCTTGCTGAAATTATTATTGCTTACAAAGAACATTGAAGGAGGGTAAGGATAACTAATTCATTAATTACAGCTTGTTCTCATTCGTTTGTGCACTGATAGATATTTAAATAATTGTGAAGCTGTTTATTTTAAAATATTGTCACCCTCGTATCTTTCAATTATTTTTTAGATTCATGGTAATGGTGGTGTTGATGGTGGTGGAGGCAGTGGTGCCAGTGATATTGTTGGCACTCCTGGTCGTTATGATGGTGGTCGTGCTGCTGATCCTCTTTGTCGTGTTTGTCCCCCTCGTATTGTTGTTGATGCTGCCGGTCTTGGCAGAAACATTCTGGATGTTTTTGGACGTTGTGATGACGGTGGTGGTGGTGGTGATGATGCGTATCCCTAAATATTGTTCCCTTTACAATGTCATGATAGCAGCAATTTTGCATGATTTACACTTTCCTGCACACATCACTTCGATTGGGTTAAACCACAAGATTATGCAGATGTTAAATCTTGCGGGAAATTAAATTGAATTATGAAATGTGTGATAGGACAAAGTATAAGTGGTTTCCTGTGATGTATGCATGTATTAAAACAGCATGTTAGGAACACATGTAAATGAAGTATGCCATTCCTATTTGAAAAGGAACAGCAATTCAAAGGGAACAAATTGTTCCGCTTCACTTATGTTCTGAAAATCGTAACGGTTTGAATGAGGAACAATATTAATTGTTCCTTATTTAGGAACAAAATGTTCCGCGCAGCCGAATCCTTAAACAAATATAGCTTTTGAAGTGGAACTATTTGTTCCTTTTTGTTGTTCCCCTTTATTGTTCCCTTCTTAACGAAGCATATTAATTAACAATAAATTTTACACAATGCAATGCTGTGAGCCATTATAAGCAAATATTATTAATGCATTGTGCAGACAAAGTGTTTACTATAAAAGACCAAGCTAATTACTCGCTGGGGCACCCTGTGCCCCAGACGAGTATAGGTTTCGGCTTGCACCTTTCACGGATCGGCAATAGTGGATCAACAGGTGGGAAATTTGTCTGAGCATGCATGCGCAAGCAAAATGAGTCACGCAATTGAGTGGAATACACGCAATGCGTGTTTACAGAAAGGCACAATCGTGTAAATATTGCCAAATGTTTGTACAAAATAAATTACTGTTTTATGTTGAAAATGGACATGATCTAAATTAATCATACAGAGTTTTTTAGTGACGTTCTATTTCAGTACCCTCCCATTGTCTCTGGTGGGCTGTCCGTTTGCATTCGATCTGAAACAGTTGCTACTTTGCTGTCGAAAAATTTCGAATGTGTACATGAAAATAGAGGCAAGTCATGCATTTTACAACCTCGTAAACTGTATGAGCCCCTATTTTTACGCTTATACCCAAGATATCAAATAAAAATACATGAAACAGAGAACATTTTTAGAAAGTTTTATCATGAGGCCACGGCCAGTTTTTAAAATATCTTTATTTCTGTTCCGGTCATCACCAAAATTACACTAAAGTCGGGCTTGAATATACAACAAATTTTGAATCTTATCAAGTACAAAAATATTTAACGTGTAACCAAAATATGCTCATGAAATCGAAATTAATAGCTAAATTTTCAAACTAGACCCTTCGAGCCGGGTTTCATGAAGGAAGTTCACATTTCGACCTTTGATTCTTGTCAAAAATTTGACCACAACACGTGCAAAGCAACTGGGTCTCAAAGACTCAGCTAAAACATTGTGAGCCCCTATTTTCCTGACGATATGTTTGACACCTACAAATGCCGAAAACTTTTTTCTTTTCATTTAGCTATATTTGAAATTGAGGCCACGGGCTATTTTTGAGAAAATACAGTTCAAATTCAAGCTATTTTTACATATTTTCAAAATTTATCAAATTTCGCGAGCTTGTATTTTGAACTTAGACAGCTGAAGTTACATTAAGAAACATAGGATGGAAAATGTGAGGCATATAAAGTTAATTTCGACTTACATTTCATTCTCATATCACGTCTTTCTTCGTTTATTATGGTTTTAAACAAGCCACAGATCGACGTATACAGTATTTACTCCCATGTTCACGTCGCCATATTAACTTCTTCCAATCACTCGATTACAAAACAAATCATCCCAAAACAAAGAATTCATAGTGGACTTTTAAAAGAATAACCGTTAATTTGTAAATCGTTGAGCGGAAAGCAAAAAATCGTCAGCTAAAGCAGCTTCTTGCTAATTTTCTGCTTTGTCTTGAATGTAAATGCAATGATTTTTTGGTCAGCGACGACAAATTTCCCACCTGTTTAGTGGATCTCCATTCTTCGTCAATAGCCACAAAATAGAATATTAATGAGCTGCTTGATCCTTCAAAATGGCGGGGACTTTCGTGGAGTGGGCAAAATGTTTTCAACAATTTTGTGAAATTTTTTAACCAATTGTACCTGTTTTCTATGGATTTTGGATTGTGTGTAACTGTGGACATTCCTGCTAGTTTATTTAATGCGTTTTTCTTGGTGCACGGCTCTGAAAATCCGAAATTTGGATCGTGGAATTCCCGTGCACGATCATAATATACTGAATCTGAATATAAACGAGCCAAAGACAATTTCAAGGTAAAAGGTTATAACTTAAACTGCACAGCGTAGTTTTAATAAATAACTACTTTATGAGAAGCATATTGGTGTCATATCAATATGAATTTTATCGAACAACAGTCCGTGAAAACTGCAGTGTACTCAGTGACAGTGTGAAATATGATATTGTATTTGTATAAATGCCTATTAATGGCGCAATAAGGATAAAAATACCACCGTTCGATTCAGCGTAAGAAATTGTACTTACGGATGCCAAATGTATTACTAAACACCAGTATTCTAAAATATGAGAGCATATATAGTCATGAGATTGGACTTCCCAAAAACCAAGTACATGCACCTAGAAATGGTGGCTATAAAATAAATTTAATTGCCATTCTGCTATTCTTTTTAATTATTGTTTTACTATGAAATTAAATAGAAAATTGTTTATTATTCACATGTAGGGTAATTACCCAGACAGCTAGCATAACACTTCAGAGTTCTATGGTACACCTATGAATATAAGCCCTGCATGGCCTTATACAGTATAATATGCATATAATGTATACATTTAATCAAGTTGGTGTAATTATTGTCACTCATCTGAGCTGTTGGAATCCCGGTCACTGCATTAACCCTTTAATTAAATGGCAATGCACCCAGATGCACCCTACTTTAAATTATTATTTTTTGCTAATGCCAGACGATTTTACTTGTCACAGGAGAGTGCTGGCACTCAATGGGTTAAATTAATGAGACTATCTGCCCTTGCACCCTGTTAACCGTTTAATTAATGCGCCCTACTTTATTCTTTTACTCAGAGTGTCTAACACCAGACAATTTTACTCGTCAGGGTGACAGTTCTCCCACTCGATAAGTCTGAAGCTCAATACAATGGTAAGAAGCAGAGGAGGAGTGAGGACTATACCGGCATGCAATGCGGTCAGCGCGGTTTTTTACATATCGATTTCTCGCTCTGCGCCGTCATTGTTTGGTCGGCTGCAGACCTCTCAACTCTCACGCATTCGGCGTGAGTCTCACGCAATTCGCTTCACTCTCACGCCACGTTTAGTAAATCTCACGCATATAGCAGTTTCATAGTATTTTTTCAATAATATAATATTGTATTCTTAAATGCACATTATTAATCATTATATGGATCGCGAGTCGAATATATAATTGCATGTTATTGTTCCTGCATATATATGGCCCGACATTTTGCCCGAAATTTGGATAGAAAATAGTACGCATATGTAAAAATGGCGGAGACAAAAGGCAGAATCAGTCCGAGCAGAAATTTAGAATTATATATGTAAAAAAACTTATATATGAACTTATATATGTAAACCATAGAAAGAAAAAACTTATATATGAATAAATTAAAATAATATTAAAGAACTTATATATGTAAACCATCAAAGGCAAATTAAAGCTCATTACTGTATGTCACAGAAATACAGTTATTGTAACTAAAATGCCTTGTCTTTTAAAGGACGTTATGAAGCAATGTATTTCATTAAAAAACACCAACTCTTATAATGTACGAAATGCCATTTCAGACGCCAGGACGTTTACAAAGGTGTCATCCACATCCCCAATCTCACTCTTAACTTCTCTGCAAAGTTGAGAGGTCTGCAGCTCTCGCTGTGTTTACACCTCGAGGATTCGAGTGATTCGGAAAAGTTTACCGGTATAGAAAAAAAAATTGTAAAATGGTGAATTCTTGCACTATTCGTGGAAAGAAAGCTTCGTTTTTGGGTGGACACGAGCTTCTGTTCAGTTCACTGTGTGTCAAAACAGCCTTTATTAATCTTGATTCCGGAAGGATTACCGTGTGATGAACTTGAAATGTCGTGAGGTTCATGTTTATATATTTTTACAGAATACAGATAGTTTGAAGAATAGTCCTTTGTCCAGCTGTGGTTAATTAACAGGATAAAAATTGATGAAATTGTTCCCTGATTGCGGTAATCCTGCACTGGTACAAATTCACTCTAGTTGTGTTTTTAAGGTAAGATGATTTATATAAAATAGAAATATAAAAATGCTCTCGTACTGTATAAATTATATAAAATACAGTCATCTATGATGTGATTGATATATTTTGCTTAAAATTGTTGTAATACAGCAGTATTAAACGTATTTTTATTTCATATCATGTAGTTCTTCGACCCTAATGATCCACAGGAAGGAGGTTGATATTTCAACATTACCAACATCCCACCATGTGACCCAGATAGTCAAGATGATGAGCTGGACAGTGTACTTCCACCAATAGAATTACACCAACCAACTGATTGTAATTGTTTTATTTAACCAATAAATCCTGTTTGCCCTGATGGACATTCATACACACCGAATGATGGAAGAAGCACCCAGTGGTAGCAGTGTTGATGGTGAAACTGAAGGAGGGGCAGTGAATGTAGAGAATGAAATGGAGGAAATTCAGCACTATCACAACACTATATATATATGTATTCACTACTGTGTGATGGCATTGCAAGGATTTATACTGATCAACCAGTTATCTATGCTCAAATGATCAACCAGTTGTCTATTATGTTACTCCGCCTAACACCAGATTATTTTACTGTCCAACACTAGACTTGTTACTCATCAGGGGGAGAGTGCTGCCACTCAATGGGTTAAAAAAACATTCAAACAAAATGTTTGGCAGAAGATGCAAAATTGTTTATTGGTGTCTGGTGTGATACTGATATTTCTTTTATCTGTAAGGATAGACCTGGGGAGTTTCTAGTGGTACAGTCTTGTTTTCCTGTACTGCATGTGTTTTCCTCACTTCCCTGATTCTATCATAAGTATTGTATCCCATGGATACCATCTTATCAGTTCTGCAGTTTTTTGACAATCTACTGTGAACCTCCGACTATAAGCCCTGGGCTTATATTCTTTCGTAAACGATTTTTGATGGGCTTACACAAGGGGGGCTTATACATGGACAATCTTTTGTGTTAGTAATAACACACTTTGATTAACATAGCAAGCTATAAAGACAATGAGGGGGGCTTATAATTGGGGAGGGGCTTATATTCAAGGTGGGGCTTATATTTGGGGGGGGGGCTTATATTTGGAATGAGGTGAGCATTAGCATGTGGTGGGCTTATACATGGGGGGGGGCTTATAATCGGAGGTTCACAGTATGTATGGTTTTCATGGTTTTCAGTGTAGTGTTCCCTTGCTCATCACAAATTAATAAAAAGATCACACACTACATAATTGATGTTGATAAAATTGATTTATTTTAAATAAAAAAATATTAACATAATATTACTGTACTTAAAGATAATTAAAATGTTTTTAAAGGGGCAGTATGATCAAAATTTTTATTTTCTTAACCTGCATCATTAAGCATACTGTGTTTTTTAACAAATCGATCAAAAATAGCAAAGATACACAACAATTACTGATATCTCATTATATATGTAATTGAGTAGATGACGTCACATGGTTACAAACGGATGAAATACTCATTACATTGTCATTTTGCTTTCTAACATAAATATTTTTCTTTAGAGATTAATACAAGAATGAAGAATAAATGTACTGGATATTGGCTGGATAATTTTGTCAGAACAACCAACTTGCAAGACAATCTTACCTAAATTCATTAGTATGGAAAATAACTTAACAGCTACAATGAATAATCATATATTATATGGTGGATTTGATCAATGGCACACAATGTACAAAACTAAACTTGTGATACCTTCTTTCAAGAAAATACAAAATGTGAATCAAGTTTTTTCGCAGATACATGTACGCATCGCGTACCTATTTTTTTACCGTGCCTATGAAGATTCGAATTGCGATATCTAGACAAACGTTGAGGTAAACTATGAACACATTTGATTTTTTTATGAAGGTACCTATAATCTATATATTTATTCAGTCAGCCAATACTGAAAATGTTGAAACTGAACACCTATCAAATAAAAATCTTCGAAATCACTAATCAGTATTTTCTTGGCTTTCTTCACTGAAAATTTGGTAAAGTTACACCTAAAATTCGTTCCACAATGTCCAATATACTAAAATGCACGTTCATTGTGTGAAGTAACCTTAATTATACGACCACGCCCACAAACTTCAACTGTCACAGCTATTTTTATCCTGTGAAGTACAGCTTATTTCGTCTTCATAAACAAAAAATTGCAGATTATACTGCCAAAATTGTTTAATTTAAACATTAATTATCCTTAGCCTTTTGTTGGAAACAAAATAAATTCCTGTAGTATAAAAAGATCGTGTTCAAATGGACACAATAACCGACGTTTTTCTCAACACAGAGGTCAGGTTTGCCGATGGGGGACTCTATTAAAAACTGTCTTTTTGTCAGTTTGTGGTAATCTTCAACACAAAACATAAGAGTTTTTAAGTTTTTTGCTTCCTTACACGAACGCTATGGTGTAAAATATCGCCAAAATTAGTTATACTACTTTTCGGGTGACATCTGTGTTGACAAAAACGTCGCTTGCTTAAGCTCACTACTATAAATGGCATCACATTATATACTTATATTTGGTTTAACTTCTTATTTTTCAAATCTTCTGAATAAAATCACGTTTCAAGGTTTATCGAAATTGAAAATCTGTGCTATAAAATAATTGCCAAAGAAACAATAAATAACATTTTCTTGGCGTATTAAACAATGTTGGGTTCGTTTGAGAACAGCCCTATTACATATTTCACTATGTTTGACTGCGATAAAAATTGTGAAAAGAAACATAGGAAATTAAAAATAACTCGTAAAAATTAAATTGGAAACTTTAAAACAAACTGACTTACGCTAGCCATGTTTTGGTCCTGGTCTTGTTACAGTACTGTGTTTGTCTTCCTCGATATCGCATCAGCGCACAAAAGGGCGAGGCTTCTGAAACCCAAATATTTTATATTTATATCACATGCGTCGACGTCGTTCTATCTACGAATGACATTCTTACATGTAGTGTAATTTGATTGGTGCCCTAATTAGGGGCGGACATTAGAAATCCCGAGGGGGGGGATAAAATTTTTGCGGCACAATTGTTTTTCAGTTTCGTGTCTCTGCAGGATTTTTTTTTAATGCATTTCTTACCTCTGTAAGAATTTTTTTTCAAGACTATTTGCACTTTTCTGTTTGCTTGCACAAATTTTTTTTTCTCTGACGTAATGCCTGCGCGAATTTGTTTTCCAGGCATTTTTCTTTGCACAAATTTGTTTTTGGGAATTTTCACCCCAATATGGAGCAATAATATTTGCTGCCGTAGGCAGCACACTATTCTTGACAACTGATTTTGACATTATGACTCGTGCCAGTTTCCTTGGCCGAGTTATAACGATGCAGCTTGATTCAAAATATAGAAGAAATTTGGATTTCTGTCAGTCGGTAATTGCTCGTAAGTCACCGTAAGGCTCTCGTTCTGTACTTTCCGCCATGATGAAAAATATAAAAAAACGATAATTTCTTCACAAATAAAAGACAATAATTTCGTTAGAAAATTATTCTTTGCAGGTACGTTAATTTTAGCCAATTATTAGTATAAGGTGTTGACAATGTTTATTTATTGGTAATAAGTTTATATTGAACGTTTAAATATCATGACAGAATGATGCAGGCATGTTCAATGTTGGCAAATGTTGTTATGATGTACGAAGAAAAACGTGAAAATAATTGAAGACTTGATATTAAGGCTCTGCTAACAGGCACAGGGTATATAACTATTAACTCAACCACGAAGGAAAACATCGAAATGACATATAGTGTTGTATAGTGTCGTATAGTCTTGTATAACGTTGTATAGTGTTGTTTAGTCTCTATAGTCTTGTATAATAGTCATCTATAGTGTATAGTGTTGTATAATATAGTCTTGCATAGTGTCATATAGTCTTGTATAACGTTGTATAAGTGTTGTACAATGTCGTAAAGCCTTATATATTGTTGTATAGTCTTGTATAATGTTGTATGGTGTTGTATGGTGCCGTATAGCCTTATAATTATAGTGTTGTATAGTCTTGTATAATGTTGTATAATGTTGCATAGTGTCGTTTAGTGTCATTATATAGCCTTATATAGTGTTGTATAGTCTTGTATAACGTTGTATAGTGTCGCATAGCCTTATATATGATGTTGTATAATTTTGTATAACGTTGTATAGTGTTGTATAGCCTTGTGTATTATTGTGTAGTGTTGTATAGTCTTATACAATGTCATATAGTCTTGTATAATTAACATTGTATAGTATCGTATCATATAGCCTTATATAGTATCGTATAGCCTTATATAGTGTCATATAGTGTTGTATAGTGTGTCATGTACACTGTGGTATAGTGTCGTAATTTTGATAGTCTTATATAACGTTGTATAGTGTTATATATAGTGTCGTATAACCTTATATATTGTTGTATAGTTTTGTATAACGTTGTATAGTGTCATATAGTGTCGTATAGCCTTTATATGTTGTTATATAGTATTGTATAACGTTATGTTGTATAGTGTCGTATAGCCTTGTATATTATTGTGTAGTGTCGTAATTGTGGTATACTCTTGTAGTGTTGTATGGTCTCAGGGTGTCCCAAAAACCCCGAAAACTATTGAAATAAATGTATTGTTAGAATTTGAATGCCTCAGCACTCTGCTGAACCCACACGTGCATCAAAGCTTGACGTAAGTAAATTTTATGCATAAAAAAAAAGTTTTAAACTGTTTTAAATTCCCAAGAGCAGAAAATCGTGTGCTTTACAAAGATATTTTAAATTCTTAATAAGTCAATGTTTAATATATGCACCCTTGTTAATACTTTACGCATCTTTGGCACTTTGCATTCGGCTTAGTGCTCAAATTTTAACAATATGTTATTTCAATGGTTTTTCGGGTTTTTGGGACACCCTGTATAATAGTGTTGTTATGGTATACATAATAATCCATTGTTAATAGTATTAACAGTCCTTGGCTCTTGTGCATTATATTTATCCATTATTAATAGTGTTATTAACTGTGAGTCATTCCAGGTTATTACTCTAGAAGTGACCACACTTGACTTTGTGTCTAAGAATATTAGTGACATTAACCTTAGTGACAATCACATAATAAATAGCTAAATGTGTGGAGGTAGCCCTGCGGGTCACATTATACATATATTGTTGGAGAAATAAGCCGTGGAATGACCCATAATTTCTTAATTTTTATTAGCTACTATTGTTTAGAGTGCTCAGAAAATGACCTGTTTCATTACAGAGAACTGTTTTCTTAATTTTAGATAATTACAATATTGTTGTAACATATATGCGCGCGATTCTTACAATAAAATACGATTTTCATTGTTTAAAAATTATAATAGTGTTGTGTTTCCATTATACAGGGTGTATAAAAGAAAACGCAACCTCGGAATTTCCCGATTAATCAACTTTGTTTTAAAGACAAAAGATTTTAGGCGCCTTGGGATTGAAAATAGCACAACTGTCAAAATTACTGCACACGCGAGTTGCATAAATAAAAATTTATGCATTTATTTAATGCAAAACAACAGTAATATGATCTATTACCAATTTGATTTCAATTCCCAGGGGCCTAAAATCTTTTATGCTTAAGAATTGCAAAGTGATTTCTTAGGAAATTCCGAGGTTGCGTTTTTTTTTATACACTCTGTAGTGTTTTTAGTTTTGAATTATCCACGGATTATAAACAGATTTTTAACAACCTAACCAAAAGTTTTGGCTGTGAGGCAGCAATTCCTTGCGTTAGTAACTTCTAGTTTATATGTGCCCACGAAGCAAAAAATCATGCAGCTTAAATGTTATCGGGCTCAATGAAAATCTACCCGCCCCACCCACCAAGAATCAAATGGTCCGCCCTGTAACCAGGCTACACTTTTGGTCATGAGGTGCTTCCTCTGCTTCCCCCTCCCTTGAAACTTTCAGCTAAGTGTCTGTACTACACACACACTCTCAGCATTGTTTTACAGGGCTGCGAACAATCAAGTACGAACGACCAAGTCACAGGACAGGCTACACAGAAGCCCGATTTGGTTTTTCCTATGATTTTCCAAAGATTTTGCCATCAAAATGCTGATGCCATGGTTCCTTCATGATTCCAGGCTACCATGGTCCTAGCCTAGCAAGTGCACTTTTGAAAGGCATTCACCCCCCTGATAATATTCAAAACAGCAGACGTCCAGGGGGGGCATACCTCTCATTTTCATGACGAATCATGGCACGCCATTTTTGCAAAGGCCAAAATTTCCTTTTGCAAGGAAATTTCCTTGCATTGCAAATGGAAGCACTGTTTGGCAAGATACTGATCTATCAGTGATCTATCCTCTGTGCAGACTGTGCTCATCTGTGCTCATACTCATAGCGACATATAGTTTGCCTGCGCTGCCCTAATATATTTTGGAATGCGAGGAATTTTTTCGTTTTTTTTTTTGTTGTCGCAAGTGTGACTTTCCATTGCGGCATCGTGGGCTCAGGATTGCGCAATTCAGCCCCTGAGCTATAATAATATTACTGTAATATTATAGCTCAGTGAATTTAGCTATCACATTACACATGCTCACTATAATTTATAAACCAATTCCTATATTTTGAGAAGAAAGCGACACCATACGATTCAGCGTATAAAGAAATTGTACTTACGGATGTCACTTGACATCCTGAATTACTGAACGCCAGTATTCTAGTGATTTATGGCCTTTGAAAATCAAGCGAAATTGTATTGACAAATCGCTCGCAGTATGTATTGTTATTTATAACAAATCACTCGCACTACGTTTGTCTTTGTATTTGTAATGTCTAATGGCGCAATAAGGATAAAAATACCACCATTCGATTCAGCATAAGAAATTGTACTTACGGATGTCAAATGTATTACTATTTATATACTATTGAAATTTAATACAACGAAATATAGCATTCTACGTCGATAATTTCAATCATAGTTTAATAATTATTTTCAATCTATAGTAATTCACCGTTTCCAGGTTTTTTTATACCTTTAATAAAGCTACAATAAAGCTAAATTTGTAGGAAATAACATTTTTTAGTTATAAAATAGTATAAAAGAAAATCTAACAGTCAATCGCTTTCGATACAAACTTGACCTGCCTTGACCTTGTTTATATTACCGTTGTTGGCAACTAACGATGAACAGTCGCTCATAAAAACATTGCTTATTCGCATGAGAATCTTAAGTTTTCTTATTTTGACATAATAGTTATTTTTCAAACAATATATTGATCTTAAACTTATTGAATCAATATTTTAAGTTTCAGATCAGATGTACCAAAAGTTATAAGCGGTCGCGCATCATTACCAGGGCACAGGGTCGGTCATACAGAAGCCCAATTTATTGGTTTTTCTTATGGTTTTCCAATGATTTTGGCGTGACCGTAATTCATCATCAAAATGCTGATGTCACGGTCCTGGCTGGTGCGCTTTTGGGAGGCATTTAACCCCCCGATAATATTCAAAATGATAGACGTCCGGGGGGGGGGGTTGCCTCTTTGGTGTGCACTGGTTGGGACGTGGCAGCGTTTACTCTAATTACAGTCTTTCAAAACATGGTTTGGAAACACCGCTAAAGTCTTTGTTCTATCTTTTTGTTTTGCGTTTATGCAGTTTTGTGCACGGTGTACAGTCAATTGTGAACACATTGTATTTCAGTATAATGAACGAATCATCCAACAGCGACGTTTCAGTTCAGTCATTCAACCATGTTAGTTAAATATTAATAAACCTAAAACAAAGGATGTGCATGGTGTAAGGTACGGCTCAACGTAAAATCCCAGCTCATTATAACCGCTTTGAAGTTTACTGAGTTTCCAGACCATGTTTTGAAAGACTATGCTCTAATCAACCTTCTGTGTATCTTTGTTCAGTGCCAGGGGATAACTGCTTCTGTTTACTGTACTTGCCGACTGAAAAATCATGACAAATAACACGTACAAAGAAAACAATGGAGATGGCCATGATTTCTGTATAGTATTCTGAGTCGTGAGGTTTCATGGTTTTGATGGCATGCAACATGTACGCACTACGTACCTATTTTTTAGAATATTGCGATGGTATTTTACTGTTTTACCAACCGCGAAGGCCAGTGTGAATGCCTGAGCAGGCGTCTTGTTTCAAATACGCTCACCTCGCATGACTCTGCACCTATTCATGGTAGACCTACACTAAAAGATGCTGAGCGATTTCGAACCTGGTCGATTATCCACGAATCCACAAATATCAATACCAGAGATTGCCAAAAATGTTATACAAAAAGTTGCCAAAAATGTGACAAAAGTATTACTGAAATCAAAAGTACCACTGAAATCAAAAGTACCACTGAAATCAAAAGTACTACTGAAATGACGAATAATACAGAGACAAATATACAAAAAACAAACGTAAACTCACAATCAAGTTGCTGCAACTGTATTTCTAAATTGAATAACCCAAATATTGAAATAACAGGTCCTTCAAAACACTACCTAAAAAAACTTCCAGTGCGATCACGGCAAGCATTATATTTTTGGGTATAATCTTTGTAACTTTTAGGAAACATGCATATGGTATTAAGAAACAGTAAACAACTTAATACCAATTTTTCCCATTAGGATTATGCCCATCAGGGCTATTTTTAGATTTGCCGACGTTTGTCAATTTAAGTCAAGTAAGCAATAGAAAATGCCCAAATTCCTCTTGTAAAGAGTATATTGATATTACACAATGCATGCGAAGACAAACCCACTCAAAATATTTTTCTCCCTTCAAAATGGTCTTAATAGACTCAATAAATGGGGAAAATATATGTATAGCAATTGTTTTAATATTGTGCTGTGTGGTATCTTATATGTAATGCTGGTTATTCTCACATATTTTATGTTTAACTACATATTTCAGTTCAGTTTATTTCAAAAAATATAACCAGTGTGGTAGTAATAAAGTGTGGGTTAAACAATGCTTTTTGGAGGCCATCTTGCAATTCAAGATGGCCGCTATATATTTGCATGTTTTCTGAAACAAGTGAGTAAACAAGTTGAACAATCATTGATGTTAACAGAGTACGTAAAATTCCCATGAATCTTGTTGTTTATGATGTTAATTTTCTGTCATCTGCTACTATCGATGACAAAACAAAGAAAGAAAATAATCCATTAAGTGATCAAACTGGTCAGTGGTTAATCAAGTCAAAGTACACAGATGTCAGCAGCAGAACCACCTGCTAAAAGTAAGCCAACCGATTATAATTTATGCATAAAATGTCAAGAACATATAAAAAAGGAAAAACTGACGAAACCAATGGTTGTGTCTACATATGAAACATTTCTACAATATGTTAATGAGAGATTTGAAACTGGAAATCCTGATTATATTGGAGTGTCACAAAGATTGAAGGGACTGTCACCAAATGAGCTTCTAGAATTAGGAGCCCAATGGCGTCGCAATTGCGAAACAACTGATAAAAACAAGCTTGAAAGAGATAAGAAGAGGTACCAAATGAATAGCGAAAATAACCTCAAGGGAAAAAGGGCGCCCTTCTTCAGGTTCTGTTTCTAGTAGATTGACCAGATCAGGTAAAGAGAGTTTTAATCGTGATGCCTGCTTTTTTGTCAAGGAAGTGATCCAGAGACAGCTAGAGATGCAATCCATTCTTGCCAAAGTAAAAACAGTGCAAATTCGATCAAAGATATTGTAGATAGAAGTGACAATGCTAAATGAATGGAAGGTCCAGTTAGCGGATATATTAGCCGAGGATGATTTCCTTGCCAGAGACATAGTACACCACAAAAGCTGCAAAACTAAATATTGGCGAAAACATGTCCAAGCTTCCGATAGACAAAGTTCATGCATGGACGCAAATGAATCAACACTCTTTATAGCTGCAGAAATAGAGTTTTTTTATCACTTAAATGAGATTGTAGAGTCTGGGGAATACATCACCACAGTTGAAGTTGAAACATTATACAAAAACATGATGCATGATCATGGTATAGACAAGCCAATAACACATAGATCCTTGATTTCCAATATCTCAGAACATGCCACACATTGTAATATCCCAACATAGATGGAGTTTACCAGGTGTCCTGCATTCTAAGAAAGCAGGTCATGAGGCAATAGATATAGCTCGGACGGAGAAGGACATCAAAGGCGATCTTGATCAAATATTCAAATCAGCCAAAGTAATCAGACAGCTGGTTATTAACGCAAGGAAAGAATGCCCATGGGCTTTTACGGGACACCTTGATGGTTCTAGTGAGAGTGGTGTACCCGTGGAACTGATGATGATGACCAGGTGGATCTTGCAAGGATCTCAAGTGGCTACAACCAATTCTAGAAATCTAGTTTTACGTAAATCATGTGCTAATCTCACAAATTATTATGCAAGAATTAAAGACCAAACGACAAGTTACGCATGAAGCAAAGTCAGAATCCGAATTATCGATGTTTCGTCGACAATACGAAAGCCCGTTTGCAATTGGCCTATCACTCTGGATGTACCACAACCTTCGGAGCCAAAAAGCAATAAATTTATTAAGTAAATGTGGTGTGGGCATATCATACAGCAGAGTTACTCATGTCTGCAGTCAGATAGCTAATGCGGTGCAGGATAACATCAAAATAAATGGTGTTTTCTTGCCGCCGGGTATCGTAACAGGTTGAGCAATACGGGCTGCTGCATATAATGTTGACAAGCAAGTAGACACTCATGATGGAAAGAATAGCTTCCATGCAATGACATCTAGTGTTTTCCAGCCAAATTGTAATGGTAAGAGTGCAGTGGAACAACTTGACCTTTGGAAGGTTTCTGCTGGCACATTTAGTGGTATTCCCAGCACCTGCATCAAGATCAATGAATGCCATATAGTAGGCAGTCCTAAACCATGCACTAGCCCTTGTTACAGTTCTTACAAAGTGGGATTTCATGCTGACCACTTCGACAACACTCTGGTCAATGACATTGCATGGATAATATCAAGATATTTTAATCGATCATCCCAATCCATTGACACCCAAGTTGTTAATCAACGAGTTCCAGGGTGGTCAGCATACACCTCTCTTGTAAATACACCAGAATCTGGAGAGGAATCACCTATCATCATTGACAAAGCATCTGCTTTGCCTATCCATTAATGCCCCAGCTCATGAATGGTCCACCTTAGTCACCACGCTAAATCAATTGTGTATGATCAACCGATTAGTATCAAAGAATGATGGAAAGCTGATAGTCACATTTGACATGGATCTCTACAAGCGGGTGTTGAAGTTGGAGTATCTTGATTTCCAATACAAAGATAAGTGGGTAGTGTGTCCAGGAGCTTTCCATATGGCAGTTTGCGCTCTAAGGTGCCTTGGAAAAACAATCGAAGGCAGCGGTATCGACGAAGCATGGGTAGAAGCAGAAGTGTACAGTTCTGTCACCATGGACCAGATTATCAATGGGAATCACTACAGAAGGGCATTGGAGGCTCAAGAAGTCACACTTCAAGTGCTGTTCGACCTTTGGATTGAAGCATTCTTTTCAGAGCGACCTGCTGTACAAACAAGCCTAGAAGCCTGTATTAAGCAAGTTTCCAAAGCATGTGTGTTGAAGCAGGGTGTTCATGAAGCTCACTTTTCACTGATTGCCACACTCGAATCTATCAACATCGACAAACAGCTGAATTTGACGCCAGACATGAGGCACATCCCATGTTTCAATGGGCGCGGATGTACATGCACCAAGTCATTGTTTTGCTTCAATTCCAACACGCTACACACCAAGGAGATTGGTTTCTGCATCTGTCTTTTCTTGAAAAACTCTGTGTGTATTTCTTTGCATATAACAGGCTTGATTATACACAAAATATACCAGAGTATGTGGCCCACATGTACCAGATGGAGAGAGCAGATCCCAAAGTCTGGCTTCAGTTCCTATCGAACAAATTCACGGTTAATACTTCAAATAGAATTCCGTTCACCCGCCTTGGGCTAGATCATGCACAGGAGCATGTCAACAAAAATCTGAAAGGCCAGGGCGCTATAAGTGGCATTATGCAGAATCCGGCCACACTCCTGAAGTTCTGTATGTGCGCTCCTGAACTTTCGCGCATTGTTGAAGAGACTGAGACAATGGTTGGGATGCCAAAGCAAAATGACACTGAACATCACCGCCTGAATTAGACTACAGTGGTACACCAAGAACAGGATATCGCAAATCTGTCTTGTGTGCTTTCACCGTGTAACATTTTCACATCAGAAGAAACAAACTTGTTCAAACTCATGACAAAGGAGATTATCCCGAAACCTATTGAGGAAAGCATTTTAAGCATGGAAGCTTGTGGGTCATCTGTGATGAAGAAATTTTTTGAAGAAAGAATAAGCGGAGAAACCAATCTATGGGAAAAAATGACAAAGTCCAAGTTTCTATCGTGGAATTCCTCAGGCAAAGAGATTAAACTCCAAGCCAAATCAGAAGTCATCACTCTTCGCACAACCACGGGTCTTATGTCCAGACCTTATGTCTTATGCTCATGATTGCACGATCATCCCGCGAGGTTGACATGGAAGAAGTCATTGGAAACTACGAGTTTGCGACTACAAACCGCACGTTGATGAAGCTTGATGGATCTGTTCACCCAACCTTAAATAAGAGTAGCATTATTGCAGTTCTGGAGGATCTCCCAGCACAAGCTTCAACGAACAGCCAAACGTTAACTGAATCTCCTTCACGAGAGAGCAACCAGAACACAACCAGTACATGTCTCGTTGTCGACGGTATGGCAGTTGTTCAGGAGATAATGGCAGTAAAGCCTTTAAAGAATTGCAAGGAATTAGCAGATGCATATGTAACACACATAGATGCCAAAGGTCACAACTACGATATTACTCGGGTTATATTTGACAACTACGTCGTCGAGGTTTCACTTAAAGAAGCGACACAAGATCGATGCAGGGGAAGTAAGGCACCTGTAAAAGGATATGTTGTGGAAGATGCTACTAAAATAAAAAATGTTAAATCATTTCTTGGAAGCACTACTACGAAAGCAAATCTTACACTCTTTTTAGCGAGGAAGTTAATAGATCACGCCAAAGTACACGTCATTACAGCAACACATCAGGGGGTTATGTCAAACAGAGCTGGCAATATCACTCCTGGTGTTAGCACTCAAGAAGCAGATATGTTGATGATCTTACATGCAGTCGAAGCAGCAAAAGCGGGGTCCATTGTTCATATATACAGTCAAGAAACAGATGTATTGCTTCTTGCTTTTAGACATGTTCCTCTTCTTGGTGAACAAGCAGCACTGTAGATGGGCACAGGTGATCGATGCCATCTAGTGTTATTGAAGCCAATTTATGATTCACTTGGAGAACAGAAAGCGAAGGCGCTATGCAAATGGAATGCCTTAACTGGCTGTGATACGACAGGCTACATTTGGGGAAAATCAAAGAAAGCATGTTTAGAAGCATTTTTGAACGAAAAATCCAGCATTGTTTTGGCCATTTCCTCTCTTGGAATTGAAAGTGGAGTTAGTGGGCCATCTGAAGACATAATCGAAGGCTGCATATCATTTCTATGTGGTCTTTTTCGTAAAAAAGGTATTGAAGCCACAAACCCACACAGTCTTCGATGGACCTTGTTCAAACAACAGAGAATTGACAAAGGTATTGAGCTACTACCACCAACCAATGGATCGTGGAAAAAGCACATTTTGAGAGCTCATTGTCAGTGTGTGGTATGGGAACAAGATCTTATTGTCTGTCCAATGACAACAGACCCACTTATGTTCGGCTGGATAAAAGAAGTTGACCATCTTGTTCCCCAGTTATCCAAGATTCCTCCAGCCCCAACAGCAGTTGTCGAATTGGTGAGATGTACCTGTGGTGCCAGTAATCCGATTGCAGTAAATAAGTGCACTTCCGGGAGATGTTCGTGCAAATTAAACAGTCTTGTTTGCACAGAGCTGTGCAGATGTGAAGCAGCCATAGATATTTGCCAAAACATAAACAGCGATATCTTAAATCCAACAGATGATTAATGTAGTAAATTTATTTCATTGCCTTTTTAAATTTTCATTGTGGTGGCCGGGGAATACAATTCTTGAAATTTAAACATTTGCAAACAAAGATTAAAACCACATAGCAAGGTCACAAACACAGAGAGATTGAAGAGGTGAGACCGTATTCTCAGCTATGCTGAAGTTTTGATATATTATTCTCTACGATGAACCCCGTCACCATTTAATTAAAAGTTAAAAAGGCCCTGATTAAATAATGTTGAGTTGAAATAATTAATAAGACATGTGAATAACTGCACTTATAATACAGTGTGGTACCACTATTTCCAATAACAATTATGGCTACTTTAGTGAACTGTAGTTACTATCAAGCTTCATTCTCTTGTTAAATAGGCAAACAACGACAGTTGAAACAAAGAGAGAACAATTATTTTGAGTGGTTTGCCTTTGTATGAATTATGTAATACAAATAAACTTTTTATATGTGTGAAATCTGTCCATTTTGTATTGCTTTCTTGACTACATTTGAGGAATGGCGGCCATCTTGAAATCCAAGATGGCCGCCAAATAAGAGAAAATCTAAAAATAGCTCTGATGGGCGTGATCCTAAAAGGAACAAGACGCTCTGTGGAGCGTTAACTCGCTGGGGCTACACAACTGACGCACATTACTGTTAAGATCTAAAGACTGATTTCCACTGGCACTGTTGCGTTTTTCGTACGCACGTATACACGCACGTAAAACTTTGAATCCTTCTATTTTTAAATATTTTACAAATAAGTTAACAAATTCATACTAAAACTTGCGGAGCAGTAAATTCTGTTGCTTTATTTATTTGGTTATTTTACAAATTTAAAGTTTTACGTGCGTATATTAAGCCTGGTGTGGAAATTAAGCCTGGCCCTGAGCTAAGGGGAAACTTCCGGCGTTTATGCCCACAAGTAAAGTTATATTTTATAGTACGCTACATTCTTCTGTCGGCCGCCAGTTTAAAACGTTCAAAATAAAATATTTTTGGGCTTTTGGGCTCAAAACATTATCAAAATGAAGAGAGAAGTGAGACGAATCCACTGGTGGGCGGCTGAAAAAGAGAAAACCAATGATACCAAAGGTATCAAGTCGAATCAAGGATCAAACGTACTGCATCTTTTATAATTTGAGCATTTGTCAACAAATAATACAATTTCGCTTGGCTTTCAAAGACAAAGTCAGAGGCCATAAATCGCTAGAATACTGTTGTCAGTTGTTTAGTAATACATTTGACATCCGTAGGTACAATTTCTCATCCGTAAGTACAATTTCTTATGCTGAATAGAACGGTGGTATTTTTATTCTTATTGCGCCATTAATTAGGCAATACAAATACAAGGTCAAGGACAAACGTACTGCGAGTGATTTGATGTCAACAAGACAATTTCGCTTGATTTTCAGAGGCCATAAATCGCTAGAATACTGCTGTTTAGTAATACATTTGACATCCGTAAGTACAATTTCTTACGCTGAATCGAACGGTGGTATTTTTATCCTTATTGCGCCATTTATAAGAGGCATTACAAATACAATATCATGTTTCGCACTGAGTACACTACAGACAGTTTTCGATAAATTTTATATTGATATGACACCAATATGCTTCTCATAAAGTAGTTATAATTTAAACTGCACAACGTAGTTTTAATAAATAACCTTTTACCTTGAAATTGTCTTTGGCTCCTTTATATTCAGATTCAGTATATTATGATCGTGCACGGGAATTCAACGATCCAAATTTCGGATTTTCAGAGTCGTGCACCAAGAAAAACGCATTAAATAAACTAGCATGAATGTCCAGAGTTAGACACAAAGCAAAATCCATAGCAAACAGGTACAATTTGGCCAAAATGGGGCCTGGAATTGTTTGAAACATTTTGCCCACTCCACGAAAGGCTCCGCCATTTTGAAAAGGTCAAGCAGCTCATTAGTATTCTATTTTGTGGCTATCAACGACGATCGGAAATCTGACATCCACCATGCGAGCCGAAACCAATACTCGTCTGGGGCACAGTGCCCCAGCGAGTAAAAATTGGTATCAAGTTGTTTAGTGTTTCTTAATACCAAATGCATGTTTCCTGAAAGTTACAAAGATTATACCCAAAAATGCATATGGTTTTCAGAGGTATTCAGTACAATACTTATTTATTTATTTATTTATTTACTTTGCCATCATACTTATACATTCATTGGCTGGGAAACCACAACAGCTATTGCCAATTACAGCGGCCCCAATAGTTATACAGAAACAATTTACAAGGTATACTAAACACACACAACAGACAATACTTGAACAACAGTCATTACATTTGTCTAAAAGCAGCATGTCAATGGAGAGTTCATTAAACTTCGAGCGGAATTACATACACACACTTTTCCATGTCCGGGGATCCTCAACATCGTATGTATTTTCTAATGCTAAAATATAGTACTTAAAAAGAAGATTCTTGAATTCTGAAAATGTTAGGTCTTTGGATGTAATATAATTGGGTAGTGTGTTCCATATTCTTGATGTTCGGATTTTGTAAGATTTTTCATAGGTGGACGTCTTGTATGTCGGAATTTTATATTTGTGCGAGTTGGGATTAAATGATCTTGTTTGTCTTTGACCCTGAGGTTGAGGAAATGGAAGAATTTTTTTATCAATATTAAAAATGTTGTGATTTGCCTTATAGAAGAATACTACATCCAGGTATTCATGCCAGTAGCTGAGAGGGAGCAAACTGGTTGCAAGGAGTCGGTCTCTATATTCTGTATCACAAATAAAGGGAACATTTAAAATATATTTAGTTGCACGCCTCTGAACTCGTTCTACTCTTTTCACCAACTCAACTGTTTGGGGCGCCCATACTTGGGTGGCATATCCTAAGTGTGAGCGAACCAGAGAAAGGTACAGTGTTCATCGAATTGCAAACTCGCGAATATTGAAAGTTGATCTTCGAATATAACCCAACATTTTATTAGCTTTGTTACTTTGTTGTGTAACTTGCTTTGACCAAGTGAGATCATAATTCGTCCATACACCTAAATCGAGTTCGCAATCAGTCTTTTCTAGTATGGTATCTTGTAGTTGATAAGGGAAATCTATTTTGTTGTGTTTCCTGGTGACCTGGAGGGTTTTACATTTTGATGTGTTAAAATGCAGACCAGCATTGGATGAGGAGGAATTAAAGTTGAGAAGATCATTTTGTAATAACATTGCATCGGTCCTGGAATTAATCACTTTAAAAATCTTAGTGTCATCAGCGAAAGCTGCTACGTTCGAATTCACGATGGAAGAGGATAGATCATTGGTATATAAGAGGAAAAGTAGCGGGCCAAGAATGGAACTTTGTGGTACTCCGGATGTCACTGGTAGTGCTGTCGATGTTGCACCGAGAACAGTAGTTTGTTGTTGGCGATTTTTCAAGTAAGAATTAAACCACATTAAGAGATTTCCTCCGAATCCAAATTCTCTGAGACGATGTAGAAGACGTACGTGACTAACCTTATCAAATGCTTTTGACATATCCAGGTAGATCACATCAATCTGCTTTCCGAGATCTTATTGGCTGCCGATGGTATCTAAAACTTCAATTAGTTGTGTCACGCATGATTTTCCTGAAATGAAGCCGTGTTGGCAAGAATTTATTTGACTGAAAGCATGTTCTTTGATACTAATGAACACGCAACGCTCTAAGACTTTGGAGACAAGTGAGAGAAGAGAAATTGGCCGATAGTTTTCTGCATGATCTTTATCCCCCTTTTTGTGGATGGGTACAACATTGGCAAGTTTCCATTCTCGAGGTACTATTCCACTTTTTAAGGACTTGTTAAACAGAAGGCATAGAGATGGAGCGATTTGGTATGCAGTTTCGGTAAGTAATCTTGCTGGGATTTCATCCGGGCCATGCGCTTTGTTGTTATCAAGATTTCTTAAAACTGATCGCACTGTTCCTTGCGACAAAACAATGTCATTAAAAAGAGTGTCAGTGGTTTCGGATATAGATTGTTGATTAACAATATTGATAGGATCACTCGAGAAGATTGATACAAAGTAGCAGTTGAAAAGTGTTGCGATGTCCCTAGGATTCTCGGCATATTCACGAACATTGTTGACACTTGTTTTTATTGAAATTTTTTCTGGGACAGAACGTGTTGCGCCTTTTAGTTTAAATAGTGACCAGAAACGTTTGGAATTGGTTTGGATGTTTGTGCAGAGAGAGGAAATGTAGTTAGATCGGCTGATTTTTATCATAAGCTTGATTGTGGCTCTGAAAGTTTTAAACTTGTGGCGGAGATAGTCACTGGGATTTTTTCAATCTTTGTCTTAAGGAATTTTTCTTTTTGATGTTGTGCAAAATTTCACCAGTAAGCCAAGGCACATATTTTCGACTTCGAAGTCTTTTAGTTGGGATATGATCAGCAACTATTGTAAGGAAAGTACTTTTCCAGATCAGCCAGTCGTGGTCAATATCGCCTTCCGCTGATATTAGGTTGGACAGATTCTCAGATTCGAGTGATGATCTTAAAGCATCGAAATTGCCACGTTGGTAGTCGTATACTGTTCTATTCATATTTACTGGAGATTTTGGAGATATAAGGACATCAAAGAGAATTATATTGTGATCAGTGAAAACTTCATGTATATAAGGTATACAGTATATAAGTATATACTGTATATACTGTATATACAAGTATATACAAGTATATATAAGTATATACAGTATATACAAGTATATATAAGTATATACAGTATATACAAGTATATACAAGTATATACAAGTGTATATATAAGTATATACAGTATATACTGTATATAAGGTATTCAGGTAAGGTAAGGTATTCTATAATATAAGGTATTCAGTACAATACCGGTATAGTTATGCCTTATTGGTTTGTAATGTTGTTGCTTAATTTGTATAGCCTATAGGTATTAATGATTTGTAATAACATAACTGAATGGAAACCACTACAATAACAAGGCCTAAAAAATACTTGTGGCTCTTGTTTCCTGGTTTCATAACGTGAAAAATTAGGGTTGCTAGGTCGGAAATAACCTTTTTTAAATATATTTTTTCATGGTTTTGGCGTTTTTTTTGCTGGGCAATTTGCAGTGGATTCCCGACATCAATATTAACTACAGATGCATATTTCCTATGGAAAAATTTAGGCTATTTCAGCCTTACCGGTACATGAGTTGATAAAGCCCATTGTGATCAAAGCATCCAGAGGTAGCCACATTTCCATGCTCACTTGTTCCTGAAGACTGACTTACAGTAACTTAGTGGTAAGAGACACTACTGTACCTTAGCATGCTCAGCCACCTGTGCTTCCCCATAGGACCTAAAAAAATACCTGTGGTTCCAGACTTTTTTTCTGTCGACCCCAATATTTTTTCAACGCAATTGACCGTGTGACCCAATTTTCTCTGGGTGGTAGAAGGCTGCTCATACAGCGTGCCAAAATGGCGTCTGTTGTCACACTAATTATTGACCAAATAGTAGAGTTTGGCTGGTTCTCTCCTGTGTTTTGAGGGTTTTCTCAAGGTACTCTGGGTTTCCTCCCTCACTAAGAGCAAACTTACTGTACATGCATTTCGAACTAAGCCTCGGGAACCTTTGTAATTGGGTTGTAAGTAAAACATGCATGCACTGTAAAAGCCTTCCATCCACCATAGATGTCAGTTAGAGAACATACAAATACCTTTTAAATTCCAGGCCTTAAAATATTGGTCGGTCACTGACATTGTCTGACCCATTCGTGAAATTGTCCGACGTAGAGAGGAAACCACCGGACATTCTGTCCGACCAAAGTGAACCTGAGGTTTTATTTTTTGTCCGACCCGAATGTATTGGTGTTCGAGCGAACTGTAGCTTTGTCTGACGTAAATCAAAATGTACCCTAGCCCAGGACTAGAGGCTTGTATGTTAAATGGAAAATCAGAGTACTTTTGTATAAACGGTGAACTGGAAATGTTGTTTTAACATGGTCAAGCGCGGGGCGGCGAGCGAAATGGGGAAGTTGAAAACGGGCTTAAGTTGTCGAAGTCTTTTAATACTGCTGTTCTGGCAAGCAAGTTAATTTTGGCTTGGAAATAGGTATGAAAGTATTAATATCTTTACAACATTTACCGTTTATTCATTTGTGTCATTCTGTCTTATTTCCGAGTCAAAACTGAAGTGAACGTCACCGGACATTTTGTCAGATGGCCCTGTAAAGATATTTTAAGGCCTGAAATTCAATAGAGTCATGGACATTTATCATCACCCCCATATTCATGCCTGAGTTCATTTGAGACTTCATGAAACGCCTTTAAATTGTGCTCTAATTCAAGGCTGTAGATAAAATTATGGCAAATAGTATTAATGAAAAGAGTTCATTTAGAATTCTCACAGGACTCAAAGGCTCCAACAAAAGTGGGCTATGGCTAGGTTAGATCCCTATTCTGTACTGAAAACATAATAGATATGTATATGTGCTGTACACATGCATAGAGTTTAGTTGCCACACATATTGCAGCTCTCCTACACATTCTACCACTTTAAACTTTAGCTACAATTTTGTCTATTTTTGACAATACATGCCCTACTTGTTATCTAATAGATGCCCTGCTTGTTGGCCACTATGTCCTCAAAATATACTGAAATCCATGGCCAGTAGTGGCCTGCCCTCAACCTGAGTGCAGCACTGTACTTATGCTTTAGAATACCAAGTGTATGATTTGTAAAATTGGCAATAATCAACTTATGTACTGTACAATCTTATTAGTTATAGTTTAATAGGTAGTTACGATACATGTAAATATGATATGAATAGTTTCATTTCGATTTTTTAAATGATTTATTTTTAATTAATCTGTATATTTCTCCTGTTTCATGGAAACTCAACGTTATTTGAAACTTCAAAATGGCAACTGAATAGAATTTTCAAACTGACTTGAAAAACTTAGTAACATTTAAGGCCAAACTGGCCTTCCCTTTATTTTTCCCAAATTCGAGGCCTGTACCTGTACTATACGATATATGTTTCCCGTCCCCCTGCCACGAACTTCATGACAAATATGGGCCTAATCGCTCAAAGTTGTTGAAGAAAGTATTTTTTTATTTTTCAGGTACTTGGATAATTAACCTGCTATTATCTCGCAACCACTGGTATTTCCTTTTTGGACAGTAACAATTGGTTAAACACTGTACAGTAATTTATTACCTTTCATTAAGGTTAAGAAACCCATTTCTCCCAGCTTTCTCAAGCAACTTAAGTTTTCTTCGAACATCATTCTGGAAAATGCAAGAGTACAATAATTATACACTAAATAATTATAAAAAAAAATCATATTGTTATATAGTTGGTGTCAAATTTAAATTTTTCTGTTTGCTGATTGGTCAAAACTGTTGATGTGCAGGTCATGTCCACATTGAAGCATTTATTGACCGGTCAATAATAAAATGGGTGCAATACATATGTGTGTCAACGATGAAGTTCCAAAGTTCATGTTTAAAACTTTTTATCAGAGACCTTTAGATTGACGTTTACGGCAAACGTCAAACCGCTAGCGAGGTTTTTGATTTTACCACTCTATTATAATATAGCTTTTACACCAGTTTTGAAATATGTTAAACTTATTAAACTTGTGCTCTTTAGCAATGATTTAAGAAGCAAATTAACCACTAGTCATGCTATGCACCAAAGCAGTAAATTAAGATTTGGCATTTGAAGTTGACGTTTGGTGTATAAATTTCATGCTTGAACTGCTACAAGGGCTTGTAGTCGTTATTGAAATCTCCCAACAAGATGGTACCACTGTTTGGAAATTGAGACTCGGTACTTGTTAGGCTTTCATACAGGTAATGTATCATTGATAGGTCATCTGCATTGGTGCATGGTACACAATACCCACTATGACATTCGTTATACCTCTGGGAAGCCGCGAAGGTCTGAGTGTTAGCCAGAGTACCTCAAAACTGGCATCAAACAGATTTTCCAAAACTTGGTACTTTATTGTTTTCTGCACATAGGCACAAACTCCGCCATGCTGCCCAATGCATCTCTCTCTTCTAATTAAATTGTAGCCAGCAGTGGCAACTATTTGATCGGGAATATGTTCTTGAAGCCACGTTTCGACAAAGCAACCAAGATCAACATTTAAATTGCCTAATACTTCTCGGATTTTGTCTATATTTGGAGCCATAGACATAACATTCGACAGTAACACTGAGGGCACGAACACGGTTGGCGAGCCCTGGACTTCAACTGAAGATGAAATAGGAATTTTAACTAAATTGGACAAATTTCTAGTTCTAATTGATGCACTTGGTTTATAGGAGAGGTATATGCTCCGGTCAGTTAAAGAGTACAGGGATTTTCTCCTCTGCTGCGTTAGATCTACTTTTGGACGGCCCAGTATTCTTTGGCACATTGTTTGGCGCACAAGATCGAGGTGATTGATCCATTCTGACGTCTTGGATTGCACTGGATAGCAAAACCAGGGAAGGTGGGTAATGTGGATATCATTGGTGTTGTTGTAGGAATGTGTTGTTGTAGGAATGTATTGTTCAAGCTGTCCGGTATTTGGGGATAGGCCAAGATTGGAGGCGGGTTGGGAAAACGTCCCGAAAATGGCTTTGGTCATAGATTACAGATTTGGTACGTGTGTAGCTTTCTTTAGGAAGATTATATGTATGCCTTGGGGCACTTTGCCTGCGACGGAATTTCTTTCTTTTATACTGCGTTTTATTTGGTACGATTTTGACGCTTTTATGAAGTCCTTCAGAGAAAGAAATTTGTTGTTTCTCTCATATTGGTTTAACTGTTTCTGAAAAGTTGGGGTTGAGGAATTATCTATAACATTAACACTAACATCTGTAAAATCAACACTAGCCTTGTCAATTGTAATGTATTCATGAATACTTGAGTGCTCACTAATTGTGCTAACTTCGTCATTTGAGACATAATGATGAATGCATGAACAGTCAATTGTGCATTCTTCGTCACTTGAGGGGTAATCATTATTGCATGAATGGTTGCTAAACATGCTTGCCTTATCAGATTCTATTGTTGCCAACGTGGTATCCAAAATTATATTATTACCGCTACAGTGCTCCGGTTCATCAATACAACCAGGCAAAGCTGTTGACGACACGTTTCATTGGATTTGACAGTTATTTTGATATTCCTTACTCGTTTTAGACAAGTCAATTTTGCATTGTTTCAACTCACTCTGTCTGTAAGGTCTGCCGGTAAATCCCAACCGGAAATACGACGAAAACTCGTCAAAACAATGCTACGCTTGTATCGCGTGACTCTGGAAATGCCAGAAATTGATTCCACAGGTCAAAGTGCACCCATACACGTGAGTTTGACGTCATCCCGGCTAAAGGGAGCTCCTTATTGGCCAAGTATTACGTAATACAAGCACGTGCAAGTAAAACCCGATACTTTAAAAATTAAAAATAAATATTTCTACTTGTCGTATTCATACGAAACTTTCTACACTAAAGCGCTTGAATACAAAGAGTATTTTACACATATAGCCTTTCAGAAAATGACAAAAGTTTAGAAGATATTCAACTTTTCTCTTTTTATCGTTTGAATGTTTGGCGAAGCGGTGAGTATAAATATATGATTGTTTCGGTTTGTATAATGTTCGACAGCACTTGACCCCCCGTTTGAAAGGTTATTTTGTGAGGATTACAATGGTGGGTTTTGTTTTAAAGGGGGCTAAATACTCGCCGCGATATTTACATTTGAAAAATTGAATCATAATGTAATGCGAAACCACTTGTCGACAAAGAGTTGACATACCCGTTTGATCGTCCAATTGTGCGGGATTTACAGTTTGTATTGGGCTTGAAACTGCCCTATTTATATTGGAGTCTTATTGACTTTTATTCAACTGTGGGCCAAATTTGACAATATTGTCGAGGATAACAGAAATCAAGCCTCGATCGGTCACAATAGCTTGAATGAATTGACCAGGATTAGGATGCATACCTTCAACTTGACTTTCATGGTTGGATGCTTCAGGATGTGAAGGATTCTCTTCAATTTCAGACACTACAACAATTTCTGGCTCCCCGCCATCATCGAGAAGTGAACAAAAAAGATGCCAAGAAGCTCCTGAGCCACTGGTTTGAGAAGACATGGTGAGGGATACATTATGTTGTTTTGTTAAGTTAGACTTTAAAGATTCACTGTTACAGACAGACAATGCATTGTTAAATTGAGACGAGTATCTTGAAATTTCTTATAGGAATTCCTATAGGGATTGGAAATTCCTATAAGAATTCCTATAGGAATTGAAATATCCTATAGGAATTGAAAAATGGTGAAAAAAATTTCTATAGGAAAAAATATTCCTGTAGGATTAGAAAATGGCTATGTTGGGGTTTTTATAATGTTAAAATTTGTTGGAAGCGAATCGGACAGGACTCGGAATATACCGGTGGATAAAAACAACCACGAGGGAACGATAAAACAAATATAGATGAGACTTAATACGTGAGAGTTTATGCATGTTTTATAGTATCAAACTTTAAATAAACGCCAAAAAACATTCACGACACAGTGGCGACCCCGCCAGGACGGCGTTGGTGGGAGAAACAGTGAATTGTGAGTCAAATTAAGTGATAATTTTAACATTTTGGCAGTCAAAACAAGCGAGCAAAATGGCCGACGTTGTAGAGAAGCCGTCGAAGGTAAGCTTCGTTTGTTGAGGTTTAACAATGAACAAACAACAAAAATTGTGGAATCAGCTGATCTAAAAGCTATTGAGAGACACGTGAGCATTTTAGAATCGATTATTGAGAAAGTACATGAGCTAAAACTGGATCAAATTTGAGAGTGGTGAGGAAATTGGCAAAAATAGGCTTTGGGCAGAGAAAATAGAAACTGAACTGGGTAAATTTTAAAACATTACTAAGGACAGCTGTTGTTTTCCCGCAATTGTTGTCGTGTTGTTAAGTGAGACAGGATGTGAAGGAATAACTCTTGTTGGTCCTTGGCGTCACCATACCAACCTATGTCACACATGTTGTCTGAAAAACGACCCAACGATTGTGTTCGCGTACGTGGGTTGAGAAATTCCCTGTTAAATTTAAAAAACAAAAAAGACTGGTTTTAATAACCCTGTAGAAAATCCACAAGGATATAAAAGCCAGTTTTCCTGTTTTTCAAAAATGATTTTCTTTTTCTTCTTTTTTTCTCTAATAATTTAGTATTTTTTTTTTAGCCCAACGTAAAACCACCGTATCCCGTAAATGAAGTGTGTGTACGGATTTCGCATGATGACTTTCTGAAAAGAATGCGGGAGAAACGAGAGGGTGAAGAGTTCCATAATTTAGCTGATGAAGAACAAATAAAACTGCTGTAGACTCGTAGTATAAATCAAATATTTGTAAACGAATTGAATTCATTTTACTCTTACTACCGCTTGTGCGTGTTTCGTTTTAAAAATGTGTAACCCCTGGGAAATGTATACTAAACAGTGGTTAGAAGAACAATTTGTACAGCATGGTACCCGGTGTATAAAAATTGCGGACCTTCGTGAGCGTGTTGTAATTTTGTTGCACGTTTTTGTTGCACGTTTTCTTGTGAGAGATGATAAATCCCCATACGGCAATAATCACAAAATTGACCAAGATCTGGCTCGTCGGGCACATCATCAGCGTCAAAACACACCTCGTGTTTGCAATGTCCCCCCTTACAACATTTACTTTGAAAAACTTTAATGTATTCGGTAAGATCCATACCTTTTTACACTTGTTTTGTCTTTCTTTCTTACGTTTCTAGATCCCGCACGTAACTCTAGCGTATATATATATATGTCCAAATATGGTCAAAATGGTTGAAATAAGTTTTTATGTTGATGTTGAAGAAATTGTTCAGTTATATACGAAACAATTAACAATCGAGGAATTTACACAAGCTTTGGGGTGTGTCATTGGTGCAAATTGTTTGACGACAAGATATTGTGATAAACACGCACCGATATTTTCAGCAACAGGATATTGCCGAAAAAGGGAATATGTGCAGAAATTTTGGGACTATTTTAATATACAGGAAAAGTATCATGTGATAAAACACGTGGGGTTATTTGTAGCCTGTTTTAGGGTTAGTGGTTGTGACCCACAGGCTATATTACGTTTGTGGTATTTCAATACTAGTCCATGTCCCCCACAAAGCACGTTGATCTTCATCATGCATGCAATCGTCACAACGTAATGTCACGCATGTTCGACACAAGGGAAAAGTTAATTTACCCCCGGCACGGCAGGGTAATACGGGAAATAACAAACGTTGCAGGGGGGGGCAATACGGCATTTGATCAACCCGAATACTGTACTGACGGGTATTTTTGCACATTCCTCTTCACCGCGTATTATTGTCGGATGACGGGTCGAAAAAACATTTTTTTTCTGAACATACGGGTATAGGGATGTGAAATCTCCGTAAAATGCTTTTTCCGCCCCATTTTTCGATTCAAAGTACAAACGTGCAGGCGATGTACGACCCCCGAAAAGGGCGTCCCGCGGGTTCAAATGAATATTAATAAAAAAATCACGATGACGTAAAAGATCTAACATCTTCTTGTTTAATTTATTCGTCTGCATGTAAACACATTCCCACATGGTGATAACTTGATAACCCGCATTTTCAAACATTTTATCAGTACGACGCGTACGTTCGCGCAACGTGTAGTAGGTTTCATTTAACACGGTATTATATTCGTCACCGTCGTAACATTGCGTACACCCATGAAAAAAACACCCGTGAAATTGATAAATCGTGCGTGTCGCCTTGCAATAGCCGTCAACATACCGACCCAGTACACGTGTTTCACCTTCAACGGACAAATTACTTTGTAAAAAAAGGTCGCTTTCATGCAGTTCGGTCTCGATCTCTCGTAACCAATAAAGAGCGATGACGCTCTGCTTAACCTGCGTTCCGTATCCCTTTGCGGGAATTTGTCCGATTGTATCTTTTACAAGAAAATTACTGCGGTATATTTTGAGTGCCAAACCGGCGATAGTATGACATGTTTTGTCATAAAAAGGAAAAACACCTGTTATGTTTTTTATCAAACGCGCAAAAATTACACACCCCTGCCGTAAAATATCTACGTCTAATCGACAATAGTAATAGATGGCTTTTTTGAAATTATAGGGTTTCAAACACTGTGCCACATACCATGCATCAAATTTAGAACGCTGCGGAGTACCCTCAGCGGGTGGTTCAAAATATTCTAGCCCCACCATAGGACCCACGTATGTCAAATCGGTAAAATGATAAGGATGAAAACCCTTGGCGATATTCTCAATACCCAGGGCTTCGGGAAATTTACTGAGTGCCATACTTAAAAATAAAAAACTATCGAGTACTTTTAGATTACGATCCTCTAATTCCATACACATGATTTTATTACCGTTCATAATTGTTTGCGGTACGATATTTCTTTGGATAAGCAGCTCACGCAATAAAAAAACGTTATCAAACCGACCACCGTTGTGTCCGACCCACACACTATTACGCTCTTGTGCGTACATAAAATCGACAAGATCTTTAGTAATACATGCATTGTCATTTTCAAATATATATTGTCTGTAACCGCAACAAATAACCGGTTGTACTGACCCGTCAGCATATTGAATATCTAAAACCGGTTCAAAGTTCTCATTTGTTTTCACGAACGGTTTTTCATCACATTCAACGCATACTTTCTGCACAACACAATAAAAGGGGATCATGTAACCCTCGTCATCTTTGCGTGTTTCGAAGTCGAAAAAAAACAAAGTTGGGCGATCTTCATCCGCATGTATCCGACACACTTTCATATAGCATTCGTGTGTTTTTTTTTTATACTTCTACAATGAGTACAATATATTTCGTCACATTTATGCTTTGCCCGTTTTTTGGCGTTAATGTTTACCATTCGCGGCACACGCTTATAACATGTCGAACAAAAAAACATATGTTGACAGGGTGTTTCGTGCCGCTGACCAACTGGAAATACACGCTTTTGCAGGTGCCGTGTATAGCATGCAGCATTTCGAAAAATCACACCGCACAAAGGGCACTCTTGTTGTAACCCCTCGTCGGGACAACACGCATCCGGCGAATAACAATTGGGGCATGTGTACACACTACGACAAACATGATTAGTTGCTGATTCGGCACGGTGAAAATGATGCATACATTTGAAACAAAATTTACCCGCATGCCGTGTGAAAATATGCGGCGAAAGAATTACGTCGTAGTGTTCGTCGTTTAACCATAGGTAAATAATATTTTCATTAACACGTAAAACATGACCCTCTGCATTTACACGCGAATCATAAACGATCGTGTCACCACCAAAACGATCGTGTCACTACCAATTCCGTATCTTCCACCGATAAAAAATGTTCGTAAAATGAATGCAATTCGCCAACACATACTTTCCCGGGTGTCATACTACATCGTCTATATACGTTAGCTATTTGTTCGTCGGTGTATAAGGTCGTTAATGTTGTGTTGGGCTTCGTTTTTAGTTTTTTACTAATTTCGTCATTGTGTAAAAACGATCGTGCAACCAGCAAGGTGTAAGCAAAGCAACGATTTGTTGTCGCGACGATTTGAAATACCCCGTGTCTAACATCGCGACCATGCTTGGTTGCTGTTCTTTTACGCCCCTTGCCAAATTCGTCTGGATTTTTCATCGAATACGCGGGGGGTTTTTTGTACGCGGAACATAATTGTTGGGGAAAATGAAAATACTTACGGTCGTTTGCCAACCCTCATTAATAACCTCCTCTGCATTACTTTGCATGTGATGTTCGAACACGTCAAAAAATAATTCCGCATTGAAATCACATACATTGAGTATGGCTGTTGAAAGAGCATGCCTCAGTGCTTTAGATATATAGAAACGTGCCTTATCCGTCGGCGAACTAGCTATATACTTCATTATATTAATTAAATAATTAAAAACCTCACACAAGCTATTTAGAAAATCCGGTAACGTGCTTGTGTTATTAGCCCCAATTGCCACTTCGTATACATATTCGTTGTAACCCAAACGTCTATGTCCCGCAATCTGCTTAACACTGAATAATTTTTTACTAATTTTTCTACGATTTTTCTTTACCAATTCTACTATTTCAGCAATATCGCGTGACTCAATACGGTAGTGAGGGCGTTTTCCTTTTTTGCTCAGCCGTAATTGTTTTGCGTTGATTTTAGCCATTCGCACAATATCCACTATTGTCTCGGGGTTAGCGGTATTCTACGTTTACGTATATTACTACGCACCATTTGTACAATATCCCGCAACATGTTCTCGTCTACCCTTATTCGTTTTCTATCCTCGTTTTCTATCCAACTTGTTACGTCGCAGAGTGACGGAATGGACCGGCACATGTGCAGTACCAAGTGTGCCGTTATCTAAAATAAATGCAATCATAAAATTTATTGAAAAGCACAACGATACGTACGTGGGTATAGACACCGTGTACGCTTCACCATGAGTAATTTATGGGAGCGTCTAGAGCGTATGCATAATTTTGGTGAACGATTTGTTAACAGACGTGTATATCAACAAATGTATGGTCGACGACCTGTACAAAGTAAACGTAAATCTCAACGTTGCGTATCCGATACAGTTCGCCATGTTCGATGTCGTAAACGTACTGCGCACACAAAAAAATGTTGGGATCATTTGGCAAAACAAGACAAAAATAAAGCAAAAACAACAATAACCATCCTCGGCAATTTCTTTCTGCAATTCATGATGCCGCCTCATTGCCCAAATATGCATATGTTCAATCATAGGGTTGCGCCCAATCACGGTTAAGTTTACGGCTATTGCAAAATCTCCAAACTCTCGTTTCAATCGCGCCATTGTAACATGTCTGGTAAACTGTATAATACCCATCACTTTTGTCGACAACTGTAAGTGGTAGTCGATGTATTTATAATAATGCATTGTCAGCTAGACTATCCAATACACAATGTATTCTATAATTTACATCGCCCACAAACAAAGGAAACGATGCTTCGAAGTAATATGTTCTAAAAGACATTTTGTTTTTTCTCCCTTGTAAAATAAGCCAACCGAAACTCTTTACACTTTATTGAGCACAATTGTTTACCGCCCAATGAAGCAACTATCTTACGCCGTCTATGTATGTTAAACACTTGTAATATATACCCTCGTTCATAAAACATCGCATAAACATGCTTGAATACGCTCCTTATTAGGACAAAACCACCCCCCCCGTAATTATATCGACAACGACGTATGCACGATATATATATTTTTGATACAACGAATATACATCGTAAAAAACCATCACTTTATGTTAAAACAATATTTACGCATGAACGACGTTATAACGCCGTCACAAATAGTTTTTTCCACGTTTTTATCAGTCTCGGACCGATATGCGTTCTGCAATAGTAAATTAAAATAATACATATCGCGCCGTCCAATACATATCGCGCCACGGGTACTTGCGCTTGATGGGTCAGCTCTAGTGTTCTAGATGTGCTAGTCGCGGCGTGTTTAATACCCCGAGAGGGTTTATGAATGATCACAGATCTTAACAATGTTTTTAAAAATTTAAATACGTGTGACATTTATTACATACTAAAATATGTAACAACAAATTTCGTATTTTTATCGTTTTAAATCTACATTCTTCTATTACTATGATACTCTTTTTCTTCCCCATCATGATCGCTGGATGTTCGAGGGGCATTAGTTTGTTATTTAAAGACAAAGTGTATATCAATTCATAAACACAGTCTCACTCAAGATCACCGGAATCGTGAGCAAAACCGTCGCATAACAAAGATTCTAAAACCCCATGTAATCGCTTTAAACCGACAAAGCATTCAAAATCGGCATATACAGTATGTAGATCATCATGACAACCGCCAAACCCCAAATGATAAAACGATTCATCAACGTATAGTTCGCGACCAACCAATAAATTTCGACATTGAATAATGCCAACACCATCACTGCTTAAAATTTGGCGACAACAAAACTCGAAGGGCATATAATGAAACCACCATTACCCACCCTCACGTCGTATAATCAAATGTTTTGCCCATTCGGCGAGAATAGTATAGAATTTTCGCTCCCCGTCACACTGCACAGACACGGATATTGTTATAGGATTTATCCATAGTAAAACATCACGTACCTCGTCCAATTCGCCGTGGAACCATACATCGTCGGTATCAGTAATCGCGTAGTCGTATATACGTTTTTCTTTTGACGGGTTTGGTTTGTATGAATATAAATATTTATTTACGCCATATAACACCCATAGAATAGGGTGATATGGGTATACTGCAAGCAAATTCTGTAACACACGAACTATAAAATATTCGCCGGGCTCATAACCATACCGCTCAAAGTATGTTTTACCATTTTCCATACTCTTGTAAATAACGTCCAAAAATCTCTACTTCATGCCCACTACAATGGTATTTATAACCCTGTAAATGTTTTCCACACGTGCGGGGTGCAAGACCATATTTGGTCAATAACGTCTCGTATCGTGGACAAGCCAATAATTCTATGTTCACACCCGTATAACCCAAACGATTTAGTAAATTACGCTCGATCGCACCGCCCTTGTAACCAATTAAGTCTGCATTCCTAAATATTTGACGTAAAAATATTATCACTTCATCATATAAATAATATTTTCCCGGTATACCAATATCAACACCGTCGCAACACCTTGTTATGGGTAATCCGTGTATACGGTTGATTTGATAACATACACAACCGTGTTTTTCGTAAAATAACACCCTATTCGGCATATATATGTGGTATGTCACGCTTGTGTCCGTCTGTCTACACCATATTGAAACCTCGCGTAAAAAGTTTTAGAACGCGGTGTTGAATAACCCTCGCAATCAATGATGTGTGTAATACGGTCGTAACCGCCCCATTCCTTAACATGTGCGATATCCTGCGTCGTTATTTCGCTGTGTTGTTTTGCAAAGCACGCTGCTATATCGGCCATAACCCACCGCAAGACAACCCGTATACAATGTTGAAAAAAAATTTAATATTTTACAATTTATATGTGTGCCTAACATGGTGGCACAGTTACAATTTACGTAAACTTTTTCTAGACTATTTAATAAACGTTTATAATTCACTAACATGTCCTCGACAAGAAAAGGTGAAATTAGAACTTCTCTCTCGAATGCAATTTTGCAGCACAACTCGCTAGCTACACGTTTAAAATTTACTACATTGTCCATGTTTTGTGATAAAATATCTTTTAAAACAATATCTCGCAGTAAAATATGGTTCCCCATATGAAACAACTCGTGCACACAACTACCTATATTACTATACCTATAACTCATCATACTAGTATATACGTTTTCCGACTCTATAAGTGGTTTATATTTTATAAACAACATACCAAAAACATGGTCTAACAAATTACACATCTTTGTTAAAGTAAAAAAATACATTTTAAAACTCTGAACGTCCTCGGTAACCGTGTAATGACTATACAACCAATATTTTGTATTATGCACCCGACCATAGATAAAAACACTTGAAACATCCTTATTTTCAGCCCGTTTTTCCTCATCAACGTTTACCGTTTGCCCAATTTTAGCATACAACTGTAATCCCGCTACATCATTTTCGGGTTTTGAATAACACCAAGCCATTATTCACTTAACACTCTGCTGTCGGGAAATGTCTCTGAAACATTAAAACAAAGTTCAGCACATTTACATTCTTCAGTTCTTGAGCCGCAGGTGCAACGAGTGGTTATATATCCATAAACATTGGTACGCAGCCGTAACGCATACATCGCCACATTTAATAAACGCCAAGAATAGTGCACATACGAGGTGTATGCGTCACTTAAAATTTTTCGAATTTCATAAACATTGTACTCGTTAAGCAGACAACATTCGCTTAACGTCCCAAACACAGCTGTGTAATATTCTACAATATTCTCTTCGTACACCGCACGGCGATATAACACGCCCACACTATGGGTCAAAATACATGTGTGTAGCACCGCAACGTCAATCCTCGGTGCGATTGTAAATGTTTTGATCTGTGTTTCTTGCAGGTGTGGGTAAATGGGTATCGTTATCAAAACTGTACAATGCCTATTACGCGCCCAATCCACGTGTGTTATTTTCAAAACCCAACCTTTTGTCGTAAATAACACATCATTCAAATATACATACACGCTGGATAAGTGCATTACTGTCCCATGAACACAGATTTTAGGACCCTCCCAGCACGAATCAACTATTTGCCCAACCACATTTGCGTCTTAGGATAGGATTACGCTCTAGAGACTTCCGCTTTATTTCAAGCATAAATCAGTATTTTTGAAACTTTTGAACCACATATTCTATTATATTAAAGCTAAAGACCTTGTGGTTCCATTTATCGTATTTTGGAATTGAATTTATATTGTGGTGTAAAGTTATTTTGGATCGTATTGTGTTCATTATTGTTGTGTCACATGCTGCGAAGCTGAACGTTTGGATATTGCTCGTTATCTTTGGCTTTATTTGTCGTATTCGTGTGTAACTTGCTACGTATTCTGCCAACGGTGTTATATCTTTCGCGTGTTAATTTAGTCTCATTTGGTTACCTTGTTCATGTTTTATTAAACTATTATTATTTTGACCGTTGGTGCTTTAAATTTGAATTTGCCACGTCCCGTTCCTAGGCAACAACTTTACGGCAGCGTATCTTGGTTCTACATATTTCAAAACATTTTTATACTTTGGATTTTTATTGTTTTTATCATCCGCTACATTTTGGTATAGTTTTTGACAACTTTGCCATTTGGAATAACATTTGACTATATATATATATATATTGACTATATGTATGTATTGTCTCGTAGTTGACCTTTGACTTGGCTAATGCTCTCGTTTCCTATGTGGGGTTTTCCCTTATAAAATTTAAAGGAGATATACAATGAATTTAATTACCCGCCGACGTTTGCCCAACTTAATCTCCAGTTGCCTCCTGTTTCTTTCTATAACCTTTTGGCTATATTCTAGATCTAAACCAGTAGTAGATTCTGAGATCCCCTCATCAACGCCGCAGACTTTCAATATCTCGTCGGAACTTTCATCAATATCAAACAGATTAAGCTATATTTGGATAACAACGCGTGATAATATTTTAAGGAAGTGTTCATTGTCCAGCAACTACCGTTATGGCCTTCTATTCCAAATCAATAACAACACGCACCTCCTGTGGATCTTATTATCTGGTGACATTGCTACCAACCCAGGTCCTGGTAATGATCATATCCTTCGGTGTCTTTCCTTCAATGCCCAGAGTATTTGAAGTAGCACAAAATTACCTGACGGGACTTTTATTGATAACATGAAGTCTTTCCAAGATTTGGTTTACGCAGATAATCTTGATTTGATTCTCGTAACTGAAACATGGCTTAACTACGGTGGCCCAGAAGGGACATCACTTTAACAAAGATAAATAATACTAATATTATTTTCTACTACCACTTTCATTCGAATTTTGTGCAGACCATTACTTCAATAAAAAAATATTACATTTTATTAAAAATGAACACACACTCTCTCACTAAAAATGTGCAGCATGTCTTTACTAAACTTCTTAAAACGCTGCGCGCGCAGGTTTACGCGAGGAGACTGGGGCAAATTTTCAAAATTACTATACCTTCCACTTAAGAAGATTTTTTTCCAGAATGGAGAATATTTTGCTTCCATTTCAATACGAATTTTTTATAAAAAAATGCAGCTATCAAATAAAATTTATTTTCACGTTATTAATGTAATCCTTCATATTATGAAAGATTATTGAGTGAGTGAGTGTAATATTTCAACTTTTACAAGAATTTTAGAATGGAAATTTTCTTTGAAAAAGTTCATTACGGAAAGATATTTTTTATCACACTGTGGAAACACGAAACGCGCCAACAACGTTCATATGTTCATATCCTCACTGAATATACATAAAACTAGATCGAATATGTCTGAGAAATTTAAGGAAGATATTAGAAACACAATCCAACAAACTGTGAGGGAAGAACTGTCAAAAGTTCTGCCAAGTAATAAAGATACAGGTGAATGCAGTAGTTCAGAAACTTCGCAAAGTACGCCGACAACATCGACGACAAGTGCAACACCAAATAGCGAGACGAGTTGTCAGTCTCGTGGTCAGTCTTCAACGTTAAGTTTTCGAGACTTTTATCGTATTCGAGAGGCTAGTAGACAAGAGGATTTTAAACCAACGAAAAAGAAGAAACGTGGAAATGAGGCATCAGCTTCGGGGGCGAAGTCAAAACAACCAAAGGAAGTTGAAATCAAAGTCGGTATGGCATATGTTATTGATGGTGTCTTTAAAATACGACGAAATAAGACTCACATATTGAAAGTGAAAACTGATATCGAGAAGGAGGAATTGATTGAGAAAGCAATCATTAAACATGGCAACTTTGATCAGTCATTTGATCGTGTAAGTCCCTATGTCCTTCTTTATCCAGACTTTAGTGAGGTTAACTTTGTTCCAGGAACTGAAGAAATATTCTCTCTGGTGAAATATAAGGAGGCTATCTCCAAAGACTACAAGAAACTTACATTTTACCTTTGCCTTCGTGATGAGTATCAGTACAACCAGTTTTCTGACTGGTCTTCTCCTGATGACAATGAGGAGAACAATGACACTAAACATGAGAAAAATGCCACAGTGAACACAACTAAAGATAGCCCGCCTATTTTTGTCATGGATGATGATGACGACCCAATGCTTTTACTTGCTATCAACCGGAGCCAACAGGATGAAAATATGCCTGTTCTTAGTGAAACAGCAAACAATGAGGAAAAGATGTCTGCAGAGCCCAGTTCACTAGATGAGGCACTTGAATTGAAAATGAATGATATCCCCAATGACAATTACACAGTTATTGAAGTAACCAGAAAACATCTGGTGGAAAGAACATTTGAGCTGCTGAAAGATGAAGATGATATAAAGGGTAGAGTTATAGTTAAGTTCATTGGGGAAGAAGCAGTGGACACTGGGGGTGTTACTAGAGAATTTTTTACTAATTTTTTTCAGAGTATATTAAGTAATGGTAATATATTCCGTGGTAGCTATCCCAATTTAACCTTTAGACATAACTTGCATGCATTAGAAGAAGGCCAGTTTGAGATGTTCGGAATATTAACTGCCATTGCCTTACTGAATGGATGCCCTGGGCCTCATTTTCTTTGCCATTCACTTGCATCATTCATTCTTGACAATCAATTAGAGGTTGTTCTAGATGATGTGCCTGCAGAATCAGAGTTTAAAACAAAACTGATTCAGATTCAAGGTTGTAATAATGAGGCTGAGCTTTCAAATATAGTCAATTCTTTCCCTGAACGATTTGACATGGGGTACACTAAACCAGTTCTCACTTTGAATGACAAGGATGATCTAATTAGATTTTGTTCCAAGCATGTTGTAATAAGCAGTGTTGCTGAAGAAATTTTTAGTTTTCGCAAAGGTTTAAGCATCTTTGGTGTGTTGCATGAATTATGTAAGTTTAATGAAGCTGGACTGGCAGAGTTAGTGTACCAAGATATAAACACCGATCATGTCAAAGCGTGTTTTAAACCTTGTTTCTCAGCTGTTGGGACAGATGAGCATGGCAAAGAAACAGAAATTGTGTACAAATGGCAACAGTTTTTGAAAAAATCCAAAAGTGGTAAATTAAAATCTAAGGTGCTTGCTTGCCCAGATTGGAATAATCCTGATCAGGCTATAAGTGTAGATGATTCACCAGTTGTTAAAAGTCTTTCCCTAAATGATATATTACAGTTTGGGAGTGGTTCACGATTCCCTAATTTTAAAGGCTCTCTAGCATTTGATCACCAGTGTACTGATGCACATAAGAGGCTAACTGGTAATACCTGTGCTTTAACCATTTGCATACCGGTAAATGAGAGGTACACAAAATGTAACACAGACACATTTGCCTTAAATATCATGGAAGACATATTTCAAGACTATGGACTTGGGCAGAGATAGGTTCACCATATTTAATGCTCTATAACAAAATGTTGTGTTGTGTTTATTAATTAAGAATAAGTAAATTGGTAGCTTGTTCTATGTTGCAGACTGTAAATCACCTATTTGTGCCCTCTCCCAGCATCCCCAATTTCAACAAAGAAAAGCATGTTTATTGACTTAATTCATTTACTGTTTGGAAAGAAATACATGTTTAATTATCTGCTACCCCTAGGTACCCCAATGCACCTCTGAAATAAGGGAGATTATTATTAATAGATGATTTACAGTAACTATGTTACAGGTAATATAAAGATGTTCACATTCAAGAATAAAATGTTCTGTTCAACTAATATTGTTATGTTCAGAAACACTGTTTTTGTTGAGTTCTGCCACTGAAAAACATTGATGATTTACAATTATTTATCAATAGTTTTTGAGCTCTATTAAATAGACTGAATACTTTATTTTCCATTTATTTATGTCAGATGCATAAATGTTTTTCTATGAATAACCCAAAAATAACACCAAAATATTTTTGTAAACAATTGGCAATTATGTGCTTGGTAGCACTCAAAGTTAATTAGCTTCTGTTAGCCCTGTAGCAAAATTAACTAGTGACTGAAATAGTTCTCCAGCTTCAAAGATTGTAGTGGGGTATGTTAGTCCATTATTTTCCATAACATAATGAAAATATTCTTCCCAAACCTCATCTGTTTCCTCTTCTCTTGACCCACCCAGAATTTGTTGTTCTACTTCTTCTAACTTGCATAGTGGAACTTGTGCTAGGCAGTCTTGCCTGTCTCCTCCTGATTGTTCAGGGAGGAAATAGAGAATATCTGGAACGCCAGGTACGGTCGTTTCATGGGATTTCCTTATCCTATGTGAATTCCAGTGCTGTTTTGCTTTGTCTAGATCTGTTTGAAAAACATCTGCAAAACAGAACCATAGTGCCTCTTTATGGATGTCGTTTGTCATGTCAAGAATACCTGACTGCAAAAGGTCAGCAAAAAAATCGATCCACCAGCTAGAACGTAGCTTTCTTAGTGAAGACCAGTAGCACTCTATTCTTTGGTTTCTGGGACTTGATAAATACTGGTGAGCTTTTGATCCAGAAAATTCATCTTGCTGATTGGCGCGAAGATAACATTGCATGGCAGCAATTAAACCATTTTCGGTTCCACGGTCAGTTAAAAGACGGATAGGGCATCCCCCTGTGGCTTTGACGTAATCGAAAAAATACCTGGCAATAACCTTTGGGTTTTTGTTTGACCGTTGAACTTGCAGCCACAATATTCTCCGGCTAAAGCCGTCGATGCATCCGTGGATTGAAAAGCCATAGGGCTTGAGTTTATCGTAGCCATCTGCATGCCAGGCAAAATTTGGTCCTGGACTAACATAAGTACGACGGTGAAGACGTCGGCGTTTTCGAAGTTGAACTCCTTCCGGATCGACTTCTTTCATTATGGATGCGACTAGCTGACGAGGAACATTAATGTGGTGCCGTAGTCTTAAAATATGCCACATCGTACGATATCCATTTAAACTGTCAGGCCCAGCCGAGAGCTCTTCCTTTATGATATCTCTAGCTCTGCCTTCAACATTTTCGTCAACAAGTTCGCGACGCTTTAAACCAAAATCTTTCAGTCTCCGTTTTAAAGTTCTCTCTGACAGTCGTATGCCGTGGTACCTTTGTAAAAAAAGCACAATATTCTTGTATTCGAACCCTTTATGAAAATAGTATTCAATAATCTCTCTTTCTGATCCAGAATTAGGTAAACCTTCCCTATCAAAGTTGTTCAAACGGTTCAAATCTTCCTCGTCTTCCGCCATTTTGTTTTGAAAGATTCGCCCCAGTTTCCTCGCGTTAACCTGCGCGCGCAGCGTTTTAAGAGGTTTAGTAAAGACATGCTGCACATTTTTAGTGAGAGAGTGTGTGTTCATTTTTAATAAAATGTAATATTTTTTTATTGAAGTAATGGTCTGCACAAAATTCGAATGAAAGTGGTGGTGGAAAATAATATTAGTACCATTTATCTTTGTTAAAGTGATGTCCCTTCTGGGCCACCGTAAGTTTGGACGTGCCGAAGGAAATCTCGCCGTTCAACTCAAAAATATATACTATAAAACATTTTGACAGTCCCAAAACTTATGTTGTACTAAACCCCAGGTATTGTTATTGATCCTGAGCTTTTAGTCCTTGTTTTAATCGCTCTTAAACATAAATAAATTGGCGTTTTTCAAGTGATGTTATTTTCGTCATCGGCATCTTGTTGGCCACTATGAGCACTTTGAATATGGCAATATTTTTGTCAATTTTCAAATGCTTTTTTTTCGACCTTAAAACGTTAAATCTTCTTGAAACTTCGCATATAGATGTATTTTGCATGGGTATAAAATATTCCTGAGGTATGACGTCTTAGTTTTATCTTAAACTTCCAAAAACTCAGAAAAAGCAGCCTAAAACGCGCGGTTTTTCTGACCGTTCATGCTTATGGCCGTGTTTTTTCGTATTTTTTTGCTAATATGTGATTTGTTTGCTTTGCGAATATTAAATTAATTTATAATACTACTGATATAAATTAAATTTGGTAGTATAACTAATATTTTGGGGCAAGATTTTTCTGATTGAAAAATGTGCATATTTTGAAAAAAAAATGTAAAAAGGACTGGGTCTACCTACAAAAAAAGCTTCAAGCACGGCTTCAACTTCCCCCCCTGACTTAGCCTTCCAGTTATTATTAGAGTTCACTGATGTCACCCACTGAGCTGTATAATAACTGGAGGACCTGCTCCTATCTCTCGTCAGTCAAGAAAGTGTCGCCAAAAACATGGCGGATTTTCATGTTTGCTGACGCCAATTGGTTCCTCCGGCTCATGGCAATTACCACTGACCAACCGCGATCCTACGCTTGAAATAAAATCCTTCACCCCCCTGGTTTTTGCACAAATTTTGATAATAATTTTCGAGTTTCGACTGAAAATCTTGATATTTTTGCAGTCGAGGAAAAAGTGTGTTAGTTTTAACTTTTTAGTCTGCCTGTAGATGAAACAATTCACTCGAGAGGATTATTATATTTCTTGTTTTCAGGTAAGATTAACGAAAGTTTTATTTCTTTTACTTTTTTTAAATTCTACCTTACCAAAGCTTGGGCTGCTTCGGGCAAATTTAACTCAGTTGCCATTTCGATGGAAAAGCATAAATACATAAACATTATGTCAAAAACTACCGTTATAAACAACAAATGTTGTAATATTGCTAATTTCAACAATATCACAGTAGTTTTGTATCCTCTTTTTTGTTGTTCTTTATATTCAAACTCATTCTCATACTGTAATTTTGTCTCATATCTTGGGTTCAAAATCCTTTTCCCGACTTGTTTTGTTTTATATACTTTGAAATAATGAAATCCGTGATCGGTTTTAACTGTTAACTACCAGGTTTTTGTAGCAGTATTTATTTAGGATGCATGTGCACAACCTACCTTTTCAGTACCCTGCCAGTTGCCACTCTGACACTTTCAAAAAAAATCAGCATTTAAACCTTTATTATAAGTAATTAAATAAGGAACACTATGCCCTACTTTGTTATCTTACCCAGTCCAATACCAGATAATTTTACTTGTTAAGGGGAAAGTGCTGGTGCACTCAATTGCTTAATAATTTTAAGTCATATAATATTAAACATCATTTTTTTATTTGTATCACCCCCCCCCCCTTTTGGATATTCTAGCACATTTTACTTGTGGATCCCCCCTCTACACTGTCACAGCTGTAACTTGTAGCACAGGCTGTGGGAGTCTAAATCGTTTCTGTAATTCATGTAATGACCCAATATAGTTCAAGTGCCCTCACAAATCCAATGGAATTTGCTTATCCTGAGGCTGATGCTCAAGCATGAACAAGAAAAAAACAAATAAGGTGTTTGAATGCAAGGGCTGTTGCAGAAATAACTTTATTTGATCATTTCCATTACACAATAGCATGTTTATTATATACAAAGAGTGTCAAAGACCATATTCTTCACACTGAACATCTATTACATATTGCAGTGTAAGGATGTATCTTAATGTATTAATGTTACATTCTGATATTCTGTCATTCATTTTGCAGGTAAAATCATTCACAGGCACCACATGACATATCACAATGGATCAAAATGCTGAACAGCCAAAGCAAAATCATACCCATCTGGCTACAAAGTCATAATAATAACTTTGTCTTGATAGTTTTATCACTGCTAACAAAACTAATTATTTCTAATAATTGATAATTGATTATTCTTTAAAAAAGAGGTTGAACTATGAACTGTCTCACCATCAAATAATTCTGCAATTAGACCAAAAAGAGATTATATAATTAAAATGTTGTAAAATAAAGTTTTCACTACAGACAAAAGAGTAAGAAAGTGAAGAAAGGAAATGAGAAAAGCAGCTATTTAAAAGCCACCACACTATTTAAAGGCTTGAATGTATCATGCAACTACCTGAAAAATAATACTATAGGTCTTTCACCTGAAATGTTGAAGTTCATTGATTTCTTAGTTTCAGGTAGTTGCATCTGATATAGGGGTGCACAGAGAGAGGACTGAAATGAACAAAACCCCAAATAAATCCACCTGCATGGACTGGAAGTGACATTATCTACCAATTAAATTGTTTCTGACTTGATGTCTGAGTAGCATGTGTGACTTTCTCAGTTCTGGCCTGTATAATGAGATCCAGTGCAACCCTATAAAGCCTATAATCTAGATACTTTGCTTAATACCTACACTTGTGATTGGTACCCAACATTCAAGAAGTGCAATCTTATTTCTAGTGGTTCAAGACCCCTAAATCCAACATGTCATTAGTCAGAAATCTAGGTAGAAATCATGTCACCAGATAAGTTGCCCACAGTATCCTGAGCTTCTGGTACCCCTAGGCTAGCTTCTACTGGCACCCTAGATTATGCATACTATAATAACCACAGACTCTAGTATATATAAACACAAACAAATATAGATAGAAGCACATTGTTTCATGCCTTTACACCTGTATATACTTATTTAGCACATACAATTGCATAAAATCAAGCATGTCAAGATTTCAGTCATCAGTCTATATAGAAAACCCAAAGGATTTGAGGGAAAAAACTGATTTATTAAACTGAATTAAATAAAACAAAATTTGTTTATTTAACAAAAACCATGGCCTGCCAACAATTTAACAAAGCTAGTATAAAAGTGAAAAAAAAAACTTTGAATATCAAAACAAAGTTTCTGTATTTTTTACGACAAAGTTTGAATACACGGGGGAAAATAATACGTTATACTATTCAAATAGCCTGTTATCTAATGGATTATATTCTATCATTTACTCCCACTATCTTTTAAAAATTAAAAATATTAAAAAGCATGTCAATAGTATGTGAAATATTTACCTGTTAGCTGTGCCATCAAATATCGCCTTTGCCTAACTTTCTCGGGGTTTTCATATTGATTTGTTGTCTTTCCCGGGTGAGAATAGCGTGCACGACTTTTAAATCTTTGAACCAATGGTCAAAAGTCGAAAAAATATAAAAAACAACGAGAATTTGCTGCAAAAACTTCGAAAAGCAAAAATATTTTTGATAAAACCAGGGGGGTGTGAAAATCGCAGCGGGCTCAGAATTGAGCCTGGTCAGTGGCAATTTCATGAGCCGGAGGAACCAGTTGTCATGGAAATGGCGTCATATGGCGCGAAAATCCGCCATGTTTTTGGCGACACTTTTTGATGCCGAGCACGTCCTCCAGTAATATAGTATAGCTCAGTGCTAACGATCCAAGATCCGACACAAATCGAAGCCAGCCTCGTACCCAGGCGCAAATAACGTACTAAAAATTAGCAACACTACAGTGTTTTTATATAGATCAGTGGCTAAGAGAGCGAGCGCTTTTAGTACGTTATTTGCGCCTGGGTACGAGGCTCGAAGCCGAAACCCATCCTCGTTCCCAGGGCTTCTCGGCTGCCTGCGTTGCCATAAGCCCTGGGACAAGCCGAAGCAGAAGTGATTTGATTGGTCGTTGGAAATAGAGTGAAGTATGAAAAGTTTATTCATCAAGTGGATGTTTATATTCGGCAATATGGCTGCCTTCAAGGAGTGCGCGCTCGAAATACGAAGAAATACAAACGTATACTGCTTGTTTTGTATGGATTAATGGAGATAATTTGCACACAGAAAGAAAGAAAATAACAAAATGGACAATTATAAAGTAGAAGTAAGCAACAATATCGAAGAAACGTAAATTATGAAGCCATTAAAAAGTTTCTTCATTTTAACATTTTCTTGTTATAAAGTTGTCTATTATTAAAACATTGTGCTCAAGTATAATTGTAAAATTTTAAGCACCCTGTAAATGTAAAATGTTTAATAATATATATTTACGATAGTAAAGTTTTAATGGTGTAATATATTGTGTTTCATTATAAATTATTATGCTTTTGGTATTGGTCACTTGGCCTATTACCCGCCTATATTAAAATGGCCCTATATTAAAATGGGCCTATATTAAAATGGCCCTATATTAATATGGCCAATTGGAATTTTTAAATATAGCATATAGAATATTATAGGTGTATTTTACTATTTCTGAATTTTCTCAGTTGTATTATTAGTGAGTAATTTTAATAGCTTTTAATTAAATACAGTGAATAAGCTTATATTAAGCATATTCAATTGCACCAGTCATTTGAATCCCAGAGGGGAATGCAAGGACAATCACCTCTTATTCACTTACTCTCAGTGTCAAAGTCGAGGAATGAATGAGGTCATGGGGGAGGGGGTCACTTATAGTCTTTTATATAAATGTTGAAATAAAGCAGTCGGCTATATAAATGCTGAAATAAAGCAGTCGGCTAGGAAAGGTTTAGTCTTTTATATAAATGCTGAAATAAAGCAGTCTGCTAGGAAAGGCTTTTACAGAACAGTAAAGGAATGGTTTGGGAAATTTCAAGTAAAAATTCTAATTGAATACCTGGGGATGATAGGGCCGAAGAAATTTACCTTGACATTTTGTTCTGGCTGCAGGGGACTTCACTGAATTTCACACACCAAATTAAGTGAATGCCCCTGGTATGCCCGAGTTGGGGGTCTCGAATTCTTGTGTCATATTGGAAGAGATCATGAATTTACACTGTTTCCTGTCAACAGTTCAGAATAGAATACTTATTCTGTTGACTTATTGCAAATCTTGTAAGAATTGAAATTATAAAATAAACTATTATTATTGACAAAACTGAAAATTTGTATATGTGTATGCAGGCTTCTAGCCAGGAGACACCCTACCATGTCTGTATAAAAATTGATTTTAAACAAACCATTACAAAAATGACATAAAAGTTGCTTTGTACTCTGAAATTCTGGTTTAAGCCTCCTGCTATAGACACATTGAACTTGAAAACTTTTCATATTTTTAATGTGGAAATGTGTAGTAATATATTGATAAATCAGAATTTTAACCCCACCTCCCTTACCATCACTCAGGTATACATCCTGTTGTGGTGGAGATTTAAATTGGACACCTGGATAGATACTAGAAAACGCTTAGTCACACTTCTGGATAATGGGGGGGGGGGCAATGAACTCCATGATGTGAAATTGTAAGAAATTTAAAAATTGACCAGTGATAACTTGACATTATGTAAGAGAGTCAAATTTGCTAACACTACCCTCCAATCATTGGCTATCCCATTTGGCCTCAAATGATTTGGCCCCTATCTGGAACAGAAATTATGTGCACTTGCATGTAGAAAATATATAGGAATGCAGAAAATATTGTTATACTTTAATCTGAACACAAAAATTTCCCTGAAACAATTAACATACATTGGGCCATACAGTCATGCACATAGTTTTGACTGTCAGATCAGATGTATAAACTAGTTCAGCATAGTGAGTTGCATTCATGGCCAAAGACATATTAGGTTAATTATTTTACATAATTATTTTTCGTCATTTGCCACGCATGTAATCGGTGAAGGATTCAGGATTATCATGGAAATAACGTTTTAAACGTGCTATATAAAACGGTGTTCAATATTCATACTACATGATGGGCCATATGGCCAAACAAACACCTTGTGCTTTTTTGCTCAGATTTACGCACGCATTATTTTGTATACATAATATAGATTTAAATCTAGCAATTCAAATCCAAAACTCATGGGGTCATGCACTACATCTATCTATAATTTTATATTTTCTTGAAATGTTAGGTGATTCATTGTTGTTGCCGTTGTTGTAACCCAGTAAACAGACACACACCGCCGTTTAGACATGTCAGTATGTCACATGTCATTCTTGTTCCTTTTATATACATACGATAGACGATAAAGCTTCGAATTACTTCTCTTTAATTTCCAGTCCGGCTTTGTCCAGTCTTTGAAGTGACTTTACAAGCGCGTGTTGAAACAGGTCATCTGTACAAGGACCCATGATGTTTCGAATCACAGCGGCCACTTCGAGCACATTTCGACTCGATCATGTTTACATCATACATGAAAATTGATACATGTAATACGAGACCGAAATATGGTTGTGTTTTGACGAATATTAACGATATAACGAAATATAAACCCCCAATATGTATAATTCCATTAGGTGGTCTGTATATATTCCCTTGATGGTGGAAAATACATCGAAACAAAAGAAAAATCCAATATTTTCTGCTCACCAACACGTCTCCACTCCTCAGTAAAAATTAGTGCATAGTCAGCAGTTTTAGCTTGCAGCAGAGCGCGTTTACTTCCGGAAAACACCAGAATTTGTGGTGTTCCGGTTTGGCTTGTCCCAGGGCTTATGGCAACGCAGGCAGCCGAGAAGCCCTGGGAACGAGGATGCTGATAAGTACGAGTTCAAGTTGGTCCCAGTCCACTTCTCGAAAATTGAACTCGTTCTTGTACTCGTTCTATTATCTAAACCTCCGTTATAAATTAGTTAAATTCCCCACTCCGGGCTAACATGCAGAAAGCAAACGCCCGACCCTGGGAACAAGTCAGCCTAGACCTAGGCCTAAACTCGGCTGGTAATTATCGCAATGGTCATTTGCCTCGTAGAGGCCTAGTAGATTTCACAAGTTCTCAAATTAGCCCCATAACTTTGTGATCCGAAATTGATCAGAAACCAACAACTAAAATAATTTATACTGTCCAGTAGTTATTACATTAACTATAAAAACATTTTATGACTAAACTAAGTTCTATTTTGTAGTAATATTTTGACTCATTTTGACCTTTCCCAACATAATAATAGTGTAGCTTCAAACTTTGTGATTTTCTAGGGGTGTATACAAATAAAAATAGTACGTTTATACTATAAATGAGTTTATTTTACCTGTATCGATTTAAATTCGCTGTTAAGTTGCAAATAGTCCCAGTCTTTTCATGTGGAAAAGCGCTGAAAATTAAAAAAATAATAAAAATAGAAGGCCTAGGTCTAGGCTGGGAACAAGTATAATTGATAATATCCGACAAACGCCCGTGGGGGCGGGGCACCATGGAATTGATTGTGATATTATTAATGGTTTTTACAAAATCGTGTATGTTTGTATCCTGGACAAATTTTTCAATATCTATTGTATCTTCGATATCTGGATGAAACTTTTTAATAATGCTTGCAGCATTAGAATAGAATTACTCTTTACCGTTTGAGTAAAATCTTTTTGATAGGTAAAAACTTTGTTTCGCTATACTTGTATCTGGTAATTGACTAAGGTGGCTAATGTAAGAAAATAATCTTTTGAATATGGGGATTAGGGACTGGTCATAAAGTAACTGCTAGGGTGTGCTGGAGGTAAATCACAAATTTTGCCAATAAGTTCGGTGACCCATCTTAGGATGAAGATAAAAATTTCAAAACCCATCTAATCTTACAAAAAAATTTTCATGACTCTCCCAATTTAGATTGGGAAAATACACTTTTATAATAAAAAAAACTTGCAGGTATGAACATTGTAAATATACACCGGCACTGTATTGACAGACATAATTTCACCAAGCTTGACCAACACATTCATCACCAATTACGATACTGAGCTGCTCTCCAGTTGGTTGTATTTGCTGTGATTCGACCAGTTCTTGTTGTTGTATAAACAAAGTACTGGCTTCAATAGCATTATTTGCATTATGATAATTTGGATAGTTTTGTTTACTTTTATTATTAATATCTTTATTTTTTGAAGTAGACGTGCATGGGGTTTTGTTTGGTGGCTCAACCGTGGACATACAAAAACATTGGCGGCCCATTGAAACTGCCCAAAGATTTTTCATGGCCCATCCCAAATCACTCTAGCCCACCCTAGCAGTCACTTTATGACCGGTCCCTTATTAGAGGGAATTTATCTAATTCACCCCTACTAGCGATATTGCTCGCTTTCCTGTTCACACCGAAATAGAGTTTGCAGAATTTCAGATGTGTTTTCTTAGTACTAGTTTTGTCCCATTTAGTAAAATCATTGTTACCATAGGCTCCCCAAACCTCAGAATTATAAAGCAAGATTGGAGAGACTATGCCATCAAAGATTTTTATGGCAAGTTTTGGTGTAACTTTCTGAAAATCAAGACTTTTCCGTATTTTAAATAAGGCATGCATAGCCTTTTCACTCAGTTGGTGAGCCGCAACTGAAAATTTAGTGTTAGGAGTCAGTTTTAGACCGAGGTAAGTGTATTCTTTTGTGTTATGAATACGTTTATCTTCCAAAAAAATTCGTATGTTTGTAGTTTAGAGTTATGTTTTTGTAGAATCATAATTTTTTTTTTTTTTTCAAATTAATATTCATTAGCTATTTTTTGCTCCATTCATTGAGGGAGTCTAAGCAGTTTCGGAGACCAGATTTTGACCTTGATAGTATGACAATATCATCCGCATATAGTAGACTACTTAGTCTCGTTCCATTTGATAAAAGGAATGGGTCTGGGTTTACTTTTTCAAACAGATTAGGAAGTTCGTTTATGTATAGATCAAAGAGAAGGGGACTTAAAACACAACCTTGGCGTACACCTCGATTGTAGGAGAAGAAGAGTGTTCTATGACCCGATACTTTCACTGCACACCGAGTATTAGAATGCAGATCTTTTATCAGATCATAGAAGCATCCTCCAATTCCATTTTCTAATAGTTTCAAATAAAGACCTTCATGCCAGACAGAATCAAAGGCCTTTTTAACATCAATAAAGCATTCGTAAATTTTCTCATTATTTTGATTAACGTATTTATCATGTAACGTTTTTAAGGTAAGAATATATATGATCGGCTGTTCTGTTATTTGGTAGGAAACCTATTTGGGAAGTGTTTTTGAAAAGTTCATCAGTCTTTCATTGAGGACAGGGCAGAAGAACTTTCCTAACAAGCTTGATACGTATATTCCTCGGCAATAACTTGGGTCTAATTTGTTGCCTGATTTAAAAATTGGTGAGATAAGTCCTTCACACCATAAAGTTGGGAACTTTCCAGATTTCATTATTGTGTTGAATACTTTTATAAAACCATTGGCAAGGATATCAACATTATATTTTATCATTTCATTGTTGATTTTATCTGAGTGTGCAGCTTTTTTAGATTTATTTTCTTAGCTGTTTTTATTATTTCTTCAATTGTTATTTCCGTATCAAGCTCATTGAGGAGATTTTTCGAATTTTCCTTTTGTTTCAATTTTCCGATAATTTTTTCTTGTTCTTCACCAAGATGGTGATCACAATGTAGTTGTTGAAAATGTGGGTACCATTCATGATTTTTTGGTGAGTTTTCAGAATTAATTTCAGTATTAAGGTCGTCTGTCAAGTGCTTTAGTGTTTTCCAGAAAAGGTTAAAATCATTTTGACTAGCTGTTTCTAGTTCATTAATCTTTTTGTTGTGAAATTCACTTTGTTTCAGCTGTAGGGTTACCTTATATGATTTCAAGGCATCATTGTAGTTTTTTCTAAGTTCAACTTTTGTAGGATCTCTATGCTTTAAATTAGATAATTTCCTTAAATTATGTCGTTTGATTCTACAGTCTTTATCCAACCATTTCTTTTGAGCAACGTTAGTGATTTTTCTTCTTCGTTTGCACTTTTTAATTTTCAAACTTTTTTTCGATGTTTCGAGTAAGATGTTTTGGAATTCAGTTATAAATTGGTTTGCTCCATTCAAATCATTTGTGAATTCTGAGTTCATAAATTCATTCAATTTCTTTTGCATTTCTTGCGATCTTAATGATTCTCTAAAGTTATTTTTAGAGTGGTTATCCCAAATGTATTGGTTTGGTAATTTAGTCATTTCATTGTTACATCCAGGTATCATACATCCAGGTATCATGGTACCGATACCAACCCGTGTAACAATTTGACTATGGTCAGATAGGTATGTTGGTGGTTTTACAACAAAATAATTAGTATATCTAAATAATTCCTGATCACATATGGTGTAATCAACGACACTTATACCATTGTTACCATGGAAAGTAGCTCGTCCAAAGGAATCACCTTTTGTGCGTCCATTTAAAATTTTCATGTCACAGTTTTTACATAGATTAATTAACTGTTTATCATGGTTATTAATTTGGTGGTCGAAATTTAGTCTGTTTTTTGGTTGCAAGCAATTTTCACTAGTGCCATTTATAAAATTGTTGCCATCTTTAGAAATAAAGTCTTCGAGTGTATTGATTCTAGCATTAAAATCACCAAGGATATTATGTTTCCTTTTGATGAAAATTGTATAATATCATTTTCTAATTCATCAAAAATTTCATTTTTAAAATAAACAGATTTTTTTCTGATGGAATATACACACCACATACAAATAGATCATTTTTGGCATTTAACACATCTTTTGATATTTTGCCCCATAGAAAATGTTTTGACTTTTTAACAATTGAAGTAAATTTTTCAAATTTGGTTCTGGTTAGTAGAGTGATACCACCCGATTTGCGACATGCCCGGTTGGTATGAGGTTTTGCAGTATCAGAGACAAAAGACCTGAAACCAGGAACATCTATATTTGAGTTACACCAAGTTTCAGTGAGGAAAATGAAATCTATATTATTAATATGGTCAATGAAGTCCTTGTTTTTAGTTTTCTCACCAAGGACAACATTTGAAATACCATGGATGTTCCACGTAGTGAATGATAAGTTTGTAAATATTTATAAAAAAAAACTAATAAGCAAGTTATCTATAGAATAACCAGGCATTTTCTAATATACTAAATATTAGGTTATCAAAATTTCAAAGTAATAATTAGAAGAGAAGGGGAAGTATATAGAAGATAATTAAGTTCATTATACTCAAATGTTGCATAATTGTCTTACAACCATTAAATATCATTCTTATGTAACATACCTATGTAAGTCCTTGATTAGTTGTATCAGTTGCATTGGTATTTCTTGTTTACTTGTATAATTTCCAAGTCTTGCTTCTTGGTTCCCAAGGAGTGATGTCAGTTTTGGGATTGTTTGTTGATGGTAAGTCGAGGGATATTGATAATGGTTGTTAGGAATTTTTTGGTTGGAACTTTGCTGAGGAAAACTTGCTGGTGGAGAGTGAGGAGGACGAAAAGGAGTAGACTGGTGGTGAGGATTAAAGGTGAAGAAGGGTCGGTTATATGGGATCTGAGACTTCGGAAAATTCTTTCTTGGTTTGTATGGATTCTTATAATATGCACGCTTCGGGCTCTGAGCGAAACGCTTGACTCCAACATCATTGAGATGTTTCTTGTCTTTCAGCTGGTATTGGGAGTTGATGTTGGGGTGTCTGTCAAAGGTGATGTTTTTCTTTGTAGATAATGATTTCTCTAAACTATTGTTTAAGGTCAGTCCCCTCTTGTCTAATTCATCACTTCTTGGGAGAATGGATGAAAAAATTATGTGGGATTCTGGGTGCTTAGTTTGATAAAAATTCCACGGTGTCAGCTGCATACTTTATGAGTGTCTCATGTGTATCTGAGTGTTCTAAGTCATTTGTTTCAGAGTGGATAATGAAGGATTTAGGTGAGGTATATGTAGTACTGTTTATTATTGATTTTGCCTGTGCAAGGGTGGCACGTCGAGTATAGCTTGTTTTGCTGCTGGGACATAATAATGAAGGGTTTAGATGTCGACCATTGCTATCGCAAATTAATATTGTATCAGCTTCATTCCTTGTGTTGTTTTGGCGCGATGTAACAGATTGCTGTTTTGAGAGGGATTTGTGTGTAGGTTCTTCGATGATGGATTCACTGAGAGGGACAGGAATTTGTTTGAAGTGGGATATCAGTATCCGATGCAGGGGAGTTTGATTCGATTGGTACATCATCATTAATTCGGCTTTCGATACTCTCGTTTAATGCTGCCAGTTTACCTATTAATATTGAGTTTTTCTCTTCAAGAGATTTATATTTATGATGCATTTTCTTTAATTCCTCTTCCATTTCGGATTGTCTTAGAGATAAGTCACTGGATAACTGTTGGTTTTTTGAGTACCCTGTCTTTAGGTTGGTAATCTCATTTTCCAAATTTTTAATTTGGATGTCTTTGTCGAATATGGTTGTGCTCAGTTCTGTGATGGTTTTCTTCGTATTTTGTTTAAACTCGATGAAGTCTGCCTCAAGGGTTGCCAAATTGGTCTTAACAGTATTAATCAAGGGGTTTTTCTTTAGGTGAATGGTTTATGCTGCTATTCAAAGGAATAGGATGATCATGATCATGGTTGGTGGTTTTCTGAGAAAGTGTTTTGGCAGTAAAATTGTTAAGATTTTTTGCAGGGTTGCTTTTCATAAGGTCTGGGTTATTGATCAGTTCGATTAATATGGGGAATTCTTCACTACCCCACTATTTCATAAAGCGACCTTGTATTTGGATTCTTCTTTGTTGACCATAACAGTGATACTGACTATATATTTTTCTTTTTCTTGGGATCTCAGGGTGATTGTTACTTTGTCACATTTCGTGGGATCATTCGGGTTGTTTTCTTCTTCCCAGTGGGGGATTATTTTGCCATCATTAAGGAAGCCATGTTTGTAGCGCAGATACATTGCTTTGATCCATATGGGCAGTCTTTCTTCGGTCGAAGAAAAAGCTACGAGATTTGCATTTGGGTGGAAGATTGAGAAATCTAATTGCTCGAGAGGTACACGTTTCATATTCGCGCCTTTAAAGCTGTCAACTTGATAACGGCTGATGTCAAATTTATCTTCTTCGACATTTGAGTCGTTCGATGAAATGGCTTTAGCGTGTTCATCCATATTTCTTTAAAATTCGCTGGTTTTCGTATAAAATATATTATTTCGTCAGACTTTGATCGATGCGAAGCTTTCTTCTAACCTTTATCTAGTATATTTCAATAATACCTGGTCAATCTGTATCGATAAATTAGCAAATATTCATCCTGTAAACGCAGACGCTACAACGCACGTGTTTACGAATCCGCCAAGGTATAAACATTAAAAATATTTAAAAGTAAAAAATTGTTCAGATCTTAAAGTTCCGCATTTAGTTGTGTTCTTAAATAAAATAGTATTGTCTTGCCTATTTCGTAGGCTATACCTGCATTCGCTCATCTTATGTTTTAGCAGCATAAAATGCAGGGGATGATTCTCCTTCTTCATTTTAGTCATCCCCGAGCCGGCGGCGCGAAGCGCCGTGCGAGGGTACTAATCCCCCCCCCCGGCTATTTACACCCGGGGAAACGAAAGCATTAGCGAAGTCTAAAGTTCATCAAATATTGCAGGCGTGGCTCACCAACGATGTATCGGTGGGTGGTCATCCTTACTGATCTCAAAAATATGGCGGACTGTCATGAATAGCGGACACTGATTGGTCCAATTTATAGTTTGCAAGGGTGGGTTGACTACAAAATTTTTGTAGTTCGCTATAACTACAGCTACTTCAAAAATATGTAGTCAGCTACAACTACTGCTACTTCTGAACAAAGGTAGTTCGCTACTGACTACAGCTACTGCTTAAAAAATGTAGCGAACTATTTCGCTATTTCGCTACTCTATATTTTTTAGTTTTACGGTATTTGGAGCATCCACTAACTCAGGCTGTAATGTAACCTATAACAAATCGACTTACGAGTAGCAACAGTAAACAAAAAGGGTCCAAGCTACATTTTTGCAAGCACTAGAGTGTTCAGGAGTGCCACTTTTCATTGCGCTACAATAATCTTTACTGTGTAAAATAATCTTTTAAGCAAACCGTGTCTTAATATCATTCTATTCTATGAACGGTTGCTAACAATTTTAAAAAGTAGCGAATAGCGATTCGCTGTTTGAAAAGTAGTCAACTATTTGGCTACTTTTAGTCAAAATGTAGTTCGCTATAACTACAACTACTGTTTTAAAAAAGTAGTCAAAAACTACAGGCTACTTGAAAATTGTAGTTCGCTACAGTAGCGAACTACAACTACTTCGCTACTACCCACCCTTGATAGTTTGCATTATAACGACTGCATGACGACAGCGAAATAGCAAACATTTCTTGAGATGATGATTGATAAATTTCTTGCGGCAAATATATTTTATTTTTGCTCGCACTTTGACAAGAATTTGTAAATTTGAAAAGCTCTCTCAGAAAGAAACTGCGAAAGAATCGGCTAAAAGAAGGGAGCCGACGTTAACGAAGGTAAGTATGTTTTAAATATTTGATTTTATAATGGCTTTAAAACCCGACGGCCTTTGCGAATGAAATAACTAACAAGACTGCATACAATTTCATTGTATGTTTAATATTGATTCCCTTTTTTATGATATTCAATTTTTTAAGTAAAAAGAAAGCAAAGTTATTTGCAAGCGGAAATTTGAAATCATTTTATTGCAAACTCAAAGCGGTTTATCGATAAAGCCATTTTAAAAGGCAGATTAGTTTTAATATAAAGGACACTAGTGACTTTAAAACGTTTTGCGAAGCGTTTGTGGTTGATTTTACCTTAAACTGAGGCTTATAATACTTATAATAACATACCTAACATATATATGTTGAGAAATTAATAATTTTGTAAATAAAAGTGTATTTTCAGGCGATTTTTCATTTGTAAGAATATTGAATATTCTTAAAAATTTATTGTCTTACCATGACAACTACTTTAGATATTTCATGTTCGGAAAATACAATGGTTTTGTCAGCAAGGCGAGGGTTTCTGCATGCATGTATTTTCTAGTATATTTTTTACATAACAGTTCGCGTCTGCTCTCCAGTGTTGGTATATAGATCTGTGCCATCATCATCGCCTCATTATAATTGTTTATGGAAGGGAAGATGGTTCGAAGTGCCCTTGTCTGTATTGATTCTATCCTTTCACTTAAATAGTCAGGGATCGCTTGCGATACTGGAACAGCATATTCCAATATGGGTATAATATTCCTTTGCGCAACGCCAGCTCTACGAAGTACGCGGGGGGAATATAGCTTCTTACAAGCTTTTTTGTAGAAATAATCAACATGTTTATTCCACTTGAGATCCTCACTCAATTGAACTCCAAATAATTTATAATTGCTACCCTTTCTACTACGTTGCTGCCTATTGCAAAAGGCCTCATTATGGAGTTGTTATTATTCATAAAATTAATTACCAACTCCTTGCATTTAAGTGGATTGAGACTCATGTTATGATTAACAGAGGATTGATGTAATTCATCTACCGTATGGTTCGGATAACTAATTGAGTTCCTGGGAATAATCTCTAGCGCAGCTGTATCATCGACAAACTTTGTCCTTAAATGCCAGTCAGATATTAGCTTATTTTTCATAACCGAGAAAAGAATAACACCAAGTTTAGTGTCACTGTAAAGCATGGCTTCGAAAAGGGCAAAAGTCGACTTTTCTGCTGAAGCCATTTTGCGAAAAATCCAAGAGAGAAAAGAGCTTTTAAACCAGATAAATGCCTTAAAATGTCAACTGGTATTAAAGGAGGTTACGGATAGTCTGAGAAATTTAAGGAAACATGTAAACGTCGATGTTGTTCTGTTGGCTTGCTCGCGTTCATGTTCGGATTTAACACAATTATGTGGATTATGTTAGCAATCAGACATGTACCCAAAACCTTCGCGAGATACAAAAATAGTCGCTGCAACATCATTTTTGCAATAATCGATCACTTGTGTGGTTGATATTGTTTGTTTTCTAAAAAATTTGCGCCTGAAAGCCATTTCTTGGGAAATTATTCTGCTGTTTTTGAGGAAACCTTATGTACTACCTTCAGCAAAAGAGTTAAATTTTGGTGGTTTCATCGTGCCTCCCGTGGAGGACTGCCTGAGATGTGGATCCATTTTGTCAGCTCCAAATCCTCCGAGCAGTTGTCAGTGGCGTAGCCAGACCTTCACTTTTTTGAGAGGGCGAAGGCGCGAGATCATCTAGGGGGGTTCAGAGGCACCCCCGGAAAAATTTTGAAATTTAGAGTCCCTGAAATGCGATTTCAAGTATTTTGGGGGTGAAATCTTGCAGAATTCCGAAGATTATAAAGTACATCGAAAACATAAATTTTCCCAAAAGTCACCTTGAAAAACAGGAGGAGCCGGTCAGCGTCACCTTATTTTCCCTCTGTGATGCTGGGGGAAGAAAATCCCAAGTGATTTGATAAAAAATGTAGCATTTAAATCATTCTAGGTTCTATGAGACAGCATTTCCGCATTCTCAAAATTGCGTTGCTGTTTTATACGATACAGAACAAGTCTGAGAAGAATATTCATGCTATGATAATGCATACATGTAAATCTAAACTAAATCTATTCGTCTTGGAACCATACCTACAACTGCTTTAACGAGATTTTACATTAAGTTCCTCCAGTATATCGTCGTTTTCCTCAGTCGAGACCACTGAGCTCTACTTTTAAATATATCTGGAGATCGTGCTCCAATACCTCGTCAGTAAAAATGTGTGGCCAAAAACATGGCGGAATTTGGTCAAATTTACGTCATTTTGACGTCACAATCGACCTAAATTTATGGTGAACACCACTGACCTAAAATACTAAAGTGAAGAAAAAAGTTATTCACACCCCCTTTCAATTTGCTTAAAGCAGAAGGAGGTAAATTCAAAATTTCGGTCGGAAATTTCAATGTTTAAAGCGAGACATTTGCAACCATGCCAACTTTTTGTTCAATACCTGGTTGCCAAAAATCTACTGAAAGAAAGGACCTGTCTTCACATGGGTAAGGCTCGTATAATCTCGGGGTTTTTTTGTAATAATTTAACGCATGCTGTATAATTTTTTGCTGTATTGAATGCGTATTAAAATTTGTGGTCTTTGTGAATTCATGAAATTTTAATATTGGCAAGCAACTCACAATACAATACAATTTATGTTAGTGAATCCTTGTATTTGAAATTTTGTACTTGGCTATTTATTGGTGTACTACAGTGCAAAAGCTGAAAAGCAGAACAATATTTAAAATGTTGACCGGTTTGTGGAGCTGTTGTCGAGCAATGGCGTGTCACGTATAGCGCTACTCAGGCGCTACTAAACCTTATCACTGTCACTGTCACTGACCTTATCAATACAGTACAGTACAGTACAGTTGAGATATGCAAGGCACCTGGTCTAAAATCCTATCGATATCCTAACAGATCATTTGTATTATAATGCTATTGTATAAAACAAAGTCAAATGAGAACTTGAAAAATATGATAATGATACGACTAGCTTTAAAATTTTTTAATGTACAAAGCCTTTCAGTCGTTATATTGTCTTTATTGTGGACTAAACCATGTGTTGTTCAGTGTGACATTGTTTATTTTGTAAGTTATATGTATCGTATTGCACAGTGTAACTAGACACTAAAAACAATTGTTCATTTACTTTTGAAAGCTTTCCAGATGAGAAGAGATTCCCTGAATTGCACAGCATATGGGTGAAGAATATAAGCAAACTTATGCCAGTGAAGTTTGTTCCTATGAAAAATAGTCGTTTGTGTTCGAAGCATTTTAGTGCAGATATGTTCGAGAAGGGTTATAGTCAGAGACAAGTGTTAAAGCCATATGCTGTACCAACAATCTTTAATGATTGCTTTGGTCAGGTGGGTTGTCGTATTTACAGTTTAGGGAGCGGTCATTATTTATGGTGGAGGGTGGCATCAAAGAGATTTAAAATGGTTAGGTAAACAAAATTTTGAGTAAATAAAAGGGTGGGTAAATGAAAGCTCAAGCGTTGGGTAAGAAAAAAATGTTCCAGGCCAAGCATGTCTTTATTTACTAAAATATTGAAGACTAAAAAGCAATGTCAAAAATCATGTGTCAATACAATATGTGAATCTACCAGAATCACTATCTTGATATTTTCAGATTTGTCGGGACACAAATAATGTCTCCAAAGAAACTACATAATTGTACAGACAATATAAAACTTTAGACGGCAGAAAATTTCACAAACAGTTATCAAACTCATGTCACAGAAGTGGTACCGGTAAAGGACATGTGTCACAATTGAATGGTATCCTTTTGTAAAGTTTTGGCCAGGGGTGGGTATTTATTTTTTAATTGATTTTCAAGGTTGGGCAATCAAATTTTGTACTTTTTTACCCATTGAGTTGCATTGCGCCCTGATGCACCTTACTTTATTACGGTATTTTTGCCACAAAAAACCTTTCTCTTCGGTGCCACCCACCACCATAAATAATGACATGCCCCTTATTATGAGTGTATCAGTATAATTAACCCATTAAACACCAGCCCCCTCCCCTTGATGAGTAAAATTGTCTGGCATTAGACAGAGTAAAATACTAAAGTAGGGTGCATCAGGGTGCAATGAGACTCAATGGGTTAATGGTCATTAATGGGAGGGGTAATTAATACTGAATTTTAACACTATTCAATGATTAATGTCTGGCATACTGTAACTGCCAAAGTTATAGGGATGTAAAGATGTTGTCATGCAACCTCTTTTGCATGATTGGGCCTTTTGATATTGGATAATTGGACAAACCTTAATTTTCATACAATCTATGAATCTAATATATATATATATATAATATATATTAGATTATCTACAATATATGTAATTATTATATATCTACAATATATATTGTGTTATTACCTCTGACACCAGCTCAGTGTATGAGGCAAAGAGCAAAGGCACACAATAGAAAAAGATTGATACAAAAAAGTCCTTTTACAAGTTAGAGCATAAAAATATTTTTACAAATAAATGAGACAGTGTTTATGAGTTAATCATATGGAAGGTTTTCATACCTTATAAACAAACAAAACCTGGCAATTTTTTTCAGAACACGTATCTCTAAACATTATTTGGACATTCTTGACATCCTCTACTGTTGTTGTGGCATCTTATCAGCAAAAGCTGCCAGAATCTTTTTTTCCTATTGTTAACAAATCTCTTTCTTCCTCTAAAAAGAAAGCTGCTGCTCACATCAATTGATAGGTAGCTAATTGATGAATTACATCATTAGTTAGTAACCCTAACCTTAATAGTTGAACATCCTAAAGTATGTACTGTAATTTTGTAAATAATTTTCATATTTTTCAAAATATTTCTTTTGTATTTGTCAGCTTTGGGTGAATAGGCTCATTAAATATGATTTTTGCTTTTCTTACAGGTACCGGTACAAATGGAGTTGTTGCCTTTGGATATGTCGAAGGTTGTTTGTGATGATGATAAGTTGTCTGAAAAGCAAGAGGGTATAAAAGTCACTGATGACAGCTCTATGATTAATGCAGAGCTGGGTAGTGGTATTGTAACTACCAGTACTAGAGAAAAGAGAAAACACTCTGAAGAGAGTGATTATATTAAAGAGGTGCCCATCCCTCAAAAACGAGCGTGTATGGGTATTAAACATGACCACACATATTCTGTCAGTTCTCATTGTAGATTGAAACAGAAGGCCGATAATCTGTTAGATAAAGCAAAAAATCTGAAGAGGAAATTGAAAACATCTCATATGAAAAGTAACAGGATAAAAAGAAAGGTGAATTCTTTGACCTCAGTTGTAAGTGAGCTAAAGAAAGAGAAACTGGTGAGTAATGATTGTGCCAGTATCCTGGAGACAACTTTTTCAGAGGTTCCTAAGGAACTTATGAAAAGGTTGGTGACACAGAAGAAAAAGAAAAATCCAGGTGCGTATCCAGAGGAATTATGAACATTCGCTATGACCCTGAAGTTTTACTCTGCAAAGGCATATAAATATGTTAGAAAGAGTTTTAATTTAGGGTTACCACATCCATCAGTGATCAGCAGCTGGTACACTGCTGTGGATGGGGAACCTGGTTTTACCAAGGAAGCATTGACAGCATTGAAAGCAAAAGTCCTGGCTGGAAAACGAGATGGTCAAGAAGTCCTTTGCGCGCTGATGTTGGATGAGATGTCCATACGCAAGCATGTACAGTGGGATGGCAAGAAATACCGTGGGTTTGTCGACCTTGATACTGGCATTCACGACGACTCGCTGCCGGAAGCCACTGAAGCTCTGGTGTTCATGGCAGTCTCCTTAAATTCTAACTGGAAAGTACCATGTGGGTATTTTCTAGTGAATGGTCTTACGGGAGAAGAGAAAGTCAACCTGACGAAAGATTGCCTCACGAAGCTACACGAAGTCGGAGTGAAGGTGGTCTCGTTCACCTATGACGGACCAACTACTCACCAAGCGATGTTGAAGTTGCTTGGAGCTCGACTGTCTGCTGATAACTTGCAGGTTTACTTTCCACATCCATGTGATAATAATGAAAAAATCTATGTTTTTTTAGATGCATGTCACATGATCAAGTTGGTGCGAAACACCATGTCAGACTGGAAAGTTATGAAGGATAGCGATGGTAACACCATTGACTGGAAGTTTATTGAGGAACTGCATAAACTGCAAGAAACGGAATGTCTGCGCCTAGCGAATAAATTGCGATCCGCGCATGTAGACTGGAAACCTCAAAAAATGAAGGTAAACTTGGCAGCGCAGACTCTAAGCTCGAGCGTTGCTGACGCTCTAGAGTATACTGTGAAAGTAAGCTACATGAAATGCCACAGTTTAGAGGCTGTGGCCCGACGATAAAGTTTATTCGTATCTTTGATCGCCTTTTCGATGTTCTCAATTCTAGAAATCCGAAGGCAAACAGTTTCAAGGCACCAATCAGAAAGACGAACTATCAGTTCGTGAAGAAGTTTCTAAATGATGCCTGTGAGTACATTAAAGGTCTGAAAGGGCCAGAAGGCCAATCGATGCTTAAGTCGAAACGTAAAACAGGTTTTCTAGGTTTGCTCGTGTGTGCCGAGGCAGTTCAAGGATTAGCGAAAGATCTCGTGTCTGGAGAGAGCCCGGTCTTGAAGTATGTTCTGACATAGAAGATGAGTCAGGATCACTTGGAGTTATTCTTCGGTGCTGTGCGGGCGGCTGGGGGATGGAACAACAATCCTACGGCGATGCAATTCAGGTCTGCGTACAAGCAACTGTTCATGAGACACAAAATCACGGGAGGACGAGGAAACTGCGTTCCTCAAGACGATACCGAAATGCTGAGCAATGTTGAATATAAAACTAGCAACAAATCGTCAACTATCGAAATTGAGGAGGTGACGATCGCGAGAAGATATGACTTGGCTTTGAGAGATGAGCCAGCTGCAACTTATCATGATTACTGTGATGTTCCCAAAAACTTGGAACTATCTGAATTTAAGACATCAGCAATATCGTATATTGCTGGTTACGTTGTAAGAATGGTGGAGAGAAAAATCCACTGTTTGAAATGTTTGGCCGCATTGACAACGTCCAAAGATAAGATTCCCGACCTGTTCGTGGTGTGGAAATCCAATGGTGGTCTAAAGTTGCCCTCTCCAGGGCTGCTGAAGATCTGTGAAGAAACTGAGAAACGTGTGATGAGAATGTTAAACGTTAATCAGGGTGGACTACCACATGGCATGGGACTACCAGACGCAATCACCTCAACGGTTTTGCAAGCCTGTGTGGAACACGGAGTGTTCAGTTCCTTGAAGCAGCATATGTTTGATACGACTCCTTTGAACAATGACGTTTTCGCTTTGATCAAATGCTGTTCAAAGTGTTATGTGACAATTCGCATGCACCATTTAGGTAAGCAAAGAAATGCAAAAATGCATGGAAAGTTAGTACGTAAAGAGTTTTCGAAACTTACGCTGTTCAAAGGACAGTAAGTTTGCGAAGATTGTCATGTTACTGCACATTTTATATGTGTTCGAGATTTGACCGTGATTGTAATGATACTGCACATATTTTATGTGTTCGAGAATTACCGTGAAATGTTAGCGAGTCAATGATACTGCGCATTTTACGATGTGTTCGAGAGATTGACACCATGCATACATGGTTCGCTAAGAAATAAACTAAGTAAAATACTAGGTAAGTAATAAACTAAAAATAAGTTAGCTTTTCGTCTCTTTATAAAAGTTACATGTTATGCCGTGTTTAATGCATAAATATCACTTACTGTATACCTTTAGGAAAACCTGGATATACAATTAAAGATTATGACAGCCTACTGAACTGGAAAACAAACAAATTAACACACTACATGATGTCCGCGAGCATCACCATCATTTCGACTAAAACTACAGTCAACGTACTTATCCTTCACTTCCGTCGGTATGTGCATGTAAAATACAGTAGCATGCAGATGCATAAAAACTCACCATGTAAAATAACAATTAACGTTCGTTTGCAGTAACTAATTTTTTGTGTTTTTTCTCAGGCATTTGCATCTGAAAAATACTACCTGTCATTCAACCATTCAACACTACAAAATCTAACTATACCGGAACCTGCAATGAAGTATGCTAAACCTGGATCAGTATAGTAATATACCCCCATGAAAACTTTTATAACAAAAGATGAACAGTCATTAATAGGTTGAGCCGTAAAAGTCAAAATAAATAATGAAATAAGACATATTAGTTGATTATGCTTTTTATCGTATATGCATATAGATTCTACAAGTCGCCAGAATTCAGTGGATTGATTGAATGATTTAACAGATGTATATATATATATATTATGGTGGGCATTTTTTCGGTAAGTTGGTAATTTACATTTTGTCCTGTTTGAGACGTAAACGTAAAAAAACTCTAACACCATAGAATAGCATAGTGACCGAGTATGCGTTCTATATTCTATTACTTCTATTTTCTATGAGACCTTGCAAAGAGACTGGGTACGACTTTGTATTTGTCTGAATTGCGAGGCGGGAAAATTGATTTTTTTGTGGAGAAAGCTAGTTTTAAATAGAATATAAACAAGGTAAAAACAAAAACTTAGTTTATACTATTATATATTGGTAAAAAAAAACACGTAAAATTACTCTAGTGCATTACTCTTATGTGGTAAAAAACAAACCGATAATTTCTTTCAACTACGAAATTAGCTTGAAGTTATTAAACTATATTTTTGTATATAATATACGCGAATATAAATTCAGCTCGTCAAACGTTTTATAATATGGAAACTACTTCTAATTTACGGTGTTTTCCAATTATAGGAAAGCAAGAGTGAGAAAAGTAAGAAAGTTTGCTTTTACTGTTAGTTCATGTCATTTAAAATAATTTAGTAAGGTAAATTTCCCATGGCGAATACTCGACCACACATACATGTATGTTTCCGCTCGATATTTTCTAAACACTATTGCAATTGCGTTTTTAGTGGAAAAACGTGAAACAGGGGAAGAAGGTAATATATAAACTCCGATGAAAATTATTTATTAATGGTATTTATTAGCTAATTGTTGTAAAATCATTCATTACTGTAGAAGAGCAAAGGCCAATGATTGATGGTGAAAAGGAAGGTAAAGGCTTTTTTCATATTTTAAACCATGCATGTATTCTTATTTATTATTTACAGAACAAGTAGATAACAAAACACATAGACTCATAGTATAGTTTCCTCAAATTGTTTTTTTTTAACTTACCAGATACTGAAAGAAATGAGGAAAATGGTAATACTATAACTGTTTATTTTGTCATACTTTACAAGGAAAACATGTGCCTAAAAGTTTTAAATCTTACTCACAAAACATTTTTATTCTTAGGTGATGATGATGATACAGATGGTAAATAGTCTTTACAGTATAAAATTTGCTACATAATAGCAAGTTATATTAGTGGCATGTAAATATGTAACCTCTTGTTCGATCGTGACTAAAACACCACACGAGTACATACGAGTAACATACGAGTAACACACAAGTACATACGAGTAACACACGAGTACATACGAATAACATACGAGTGCATACGAGTAACATACGAGTACATACGAGTAACATACGAGTAACACACGAGTACATACGAGTAAAACACAAGTACATACGAGTACATATGAGTAGAATACGAGTACATACTAGTAAAATACGAGTAGTAAACTTGTTTTTAGTGTTTGTAGATTGAATACAGGCAAAAAGATCGTCTTCTTTGTCGAAAAACGTGGAATGGGGGAACGGGCAATGGAGGAACGGGGAATGGGGGAACAGGGAATGGGAGAACAGGGAATGCGGGAACGAGGAACGGGGGGGGGGACAGGGGAATTATGAATTATTATTAATACGTAATATTAATCATATGTACGGGGGGGAAAAAGAACAGAAAAAAGAAACAGAAATTCGACAGGATAAACGGGAATCGGGGAATTACGAAACTATAAAACGGACTCTGGTGTCTTGGGAATTAGAAAACCGCTCAATGAATTAAAACTAGTAAAGAAATTTAGCGAAGCTTTCCTTTATTAGTACAGCGTATCATAAAAAGGTCAATCCACATTGCTTATGTCCGATCATTAAGTAATATTAATAATAATATTGCTTATGTCATTACTAATATACTTGCTATATAATAAAACAAACTTAAGGACTAGATGCAAGTCCAAGGCAGTCCTTATGCTCCATATGATATCTTAAAGTGATTATCCTATTTTAAATATCTTACAAAGCAAAACTAACAAAACACAAAATACTTCAAAATACGCAGATTTTAAGCTAGCAATTTAAGTTGGCAAGTACGTTTCTAAAGGACCCAGCCGAACTCTCCTGCAAGCCTTTGGACGTGCTCCACCTTGAAAAGGGAAGGAAAGTCTGGAGGAACGAGAACGTCGCCAAGAAATTTGGATACTTTGCTCTGATGCAGGCTGATCGGAAATGAAAATGCACGTTCTGAGGCTCACTTGAAAACTGGATTTGTCCTGCAGGGCCTTTTTTAACATATAAGCTGGGGGGCCATTTGACCCTCCCCAGTCCCTCCTTGTGCCCCCCCCACGAAATCACATTTTGCCCCCCCCCCAGAAAATGTCCCTTTTTCCTAAATTTATACAAACAAACCAGCGAAGAATAACAAATTGATAAACGGAACGTAAGTTTAGGCTTTATCCTTTGTCCTTGTTTAACAAAATCGATTTAAAGGACTGTGTCACCGCGTGCGCATCCTACGTGTTTCTAACACTAAGTAATGATAAATTATTGTTAATATTTTTAAAATTCTTTGTGCGTTTTTTCCTTCTTTTATTTCAAATAGAAGTATAGTTAGGATAAATTTTAGAGCAAATTTAGATGCTCAGACGGCAGGAATTAATGGCATTTTTGGGCTTCAAATTTCAAAAATTTTCTGGGGAAGTATGCCCCTTTAATAATAAGTAATGGATAAATTATTGTTAATATTTCTTTTATTTTTTCTGCATTTTTTTCCTTCTTTTATTTCAAATACAAGTATAATTAGCATAAATTTTAGAGCAAATTTAGATGCTCATAAAGCAGGAAATGGCATTTGAAAGGTTCAAATTTAAAACATTTTCTGGGGGAGTATGTCGGGCACACACGTGGCCGTTGGCCATTGCTATCCCCCTCTAATATATTATCTGACAGAAAGGTCCCTTTTCAAAAAATGCCCCCCACGGGAAAATCCTTAAAAAAGGCCCTGTTGTCCTGTATTTCGGTCTTGAAACTGTCGTATGCCGTCACGGTATAAGTTAACTGTGTAGTTCGTATATTTGCCTAGCCACATGTTGTGATTGAGGCTATGTGAGGATTGTAAGTTGATCACCTAGTACTATTTAAGTATAGATGAAGTTAGGTTATGTGCATGCTCACAGGGTTTTGAAAGCAAACCATGCCGTGAAATATGTGAAGCCTATGGTTTGTGTCATGTATCTAACTATCTAGGTAGAATACCTAAAA
>CACRXK020000560.1:0-76390 GCA_902702795.2 Paramuricea clavata
TGTATGTATGTATGTGTATGTATTTAATTAGTTTAGAGACGCTATCCTCATCAGCTATACGGCTGGTTTTCATGAGGGGCGTCTATTTAGCTATTTACAAGTATATAAAAATGAAGAAAAAACTAATTAACCCACACGGACCCAAAAAGAATATTACCCAGAACATAATGTGTAGTTACAAATGGAATAACAATTAAAAACAAGATTCAAATAAGTCTTTTGAAACAATAAATCGAATGAGCAGACTTAGCCTCAGCAGAAAGGCTATATTCCACAGTACAGCTCCACTATACCTAAAGCTTCTTTTAAGAAATTCGTTCTTAGGTTTTGGAAGTGAGAGATCTGTATCATAATTTCTGAGATAATAGTCATTATCATTATTGCTTCGTGCAGAAAAGAATTCTCAAAGACAGGGGGCAGTACCATTATTAAGAATGTGGTATACCAGAACCACTTTATTAAATCTAAATCTGTTTTCAAGATTTTTCCAGTTAAGCCGTTCAAGGAGCTCAGAGGAGTTGGTATCATAACTTACTCCCGTCAACACCCTTGCAGCTCTATTTTGGAATCTCTGTAGTTTTTCTTTTAGTACAATTCCACAATTATCCCACAAAGGGGAGCAATAATCAAAGTATGGCAGAATTAACGCCTTATAGATGATGTGCAGGGATTCATTGGGGACGAATGGCTTTGTTCGTTTTAAAACTCCTATCTTAAAGGTCACTAATTTATCTCCAATTTTATTTTTGATATTGTACCGGGAGCCTATGAACATTAGCTTACTTTTACTAGTATGGTTTGCAGTTTGTTATCCGAGAGCCATCTATACTAATATTTTTTAAATCAGAGTTTAATAGTTCCACCAGTTCATCATAATTATCAGACGAGGCAAATATCTGCGTATCATCAGCATATAAACCCGGAGTTGTAAATTTTAAATATTGCGGCAAATCATTAATATATAATAATAACATCAAAGGACCAAGAATGGACCCCTGCGGCACACCACTTTCTATGGGTTTCCAAGAGGATATATGGTCATTTACACAGCAAACTTGCTGATGATCAGTCAAGTAAGAGGTAAACCAATTCAATTCATTTTCACGAATACCAAACTGGTCTTTCATTTTTGACATTAAAATTTGATGGTTAATTGAATCAAATGCTTTCTTGATATCCAGAGAAACAAGACCAGTTATTTTACCCTCATCCATATTTTTTAGCCATTCATCGCACATCTGGAGAAGTAAGGTTAGAGATGAATGTTTAGGTCGAAATCCAGATTGAAACTTTGAAATTAGTGAGTTTGCAGATAAATAACTATATAATTGCTGAAAAATTTCTTTTTCAAAGATTTTACTTACAACTGGGAGAATAGAAATTGGACGGTAATTCTTACATTTGCTTCGATCCTCAGATTTATAAATCGGTTGCACACGTGCTAATTTCCAGTCATTGACAAATATGCCAGTATGTAGTGATTGGTTAAAGATTATTGTCAGAGATGGTGCAATTATATCTGCAGATAATTTAAGAACTTTAGCTGGAATTTTGTCTACGCCAGTAGCTTTGGATGTTACTATAGTTGTTTTAAGTTGTTTAGAACTTGATGAACACTTATATCAGAAAAACAAAAAGTTGTGTTACATACTAAATCACCACGATTTGTCACACCAGCAGAGGTATGATGATTTTCTTCCACCCCGAGTGCAAGCAAGGGACCAATACCTGACTACGTGACCACCTGACTGCGTGGCTACATGACTGCGTGGCCACCTGATTGCGTGGCCACCTAACTACGTGGCCACCTGACTGCGTGGCCATCTGACTGCATGGCTACATGACTGCATGGCTACCTGACTGCGTGGCCATCTGACTGCGTGGCTACATGACTGCGTGGCCACCTGCCTGCGTGGCTACATGACTGCGTGGCTACATGACTGCGTGGCCATCTGACTGCGTTGCCACCTGCCTGCGTGGCCACCTGATTATGTGGCTACCTGCCTGCGTGGCTGCCTGACTACGTAACCACTTGACTGCGTGGCTACCTGACTACGTTGGCCACTTGACTACGTGGCTACCTGACTGCGTGGCCACCTGCCTGCGTGGCTACCTGACTGCGTGGCACTTGACTGCGTGGCCACCTGACTGCGTGGCCACCTGACTGCGTGGCCACCTGACTACGTGGCTACCTGGCTACGTGACTGCGTGGCTACCTGACTGCGTGGCTACGTTCTACGTGACTACGTAACTAGGTTCGTAACTACGGAACGTGACCACGTTCGATCTTGTCGGGTGCACTGTCTGTGACGGTGTTTCAGTGTTAAAGAAACAAGAAATCACAATTGATCGGTTCCCTGACCCACACCATAGACAATCCAGAAGACAGGGACTGGAAACGCAAGCTAGAATATGATGACAAATCGTGACATCCGTGATGTGCCTGTCACGTAGCAATTACTTGGTTACCACGGTAACAAGTCTTTAAATTTACATAAAAACAAAGGCAATTGCGTGTAGTTTATGCAAAGTATATCGTAAAAAAAGCATATTATCTGAATTTTGGGATCGTAGTCGTGGAGCGGCTATACTAACAAAGGTAGATACGTCCAAATTTTCATTTATTTCTATTTTATAGTGACGCTAAATGTAAATTTGGATCGTGCTATCGGTAAATCGCGTACGCAGCAATTATTTCCAGAAAATACTGCCAAAACTAACCCTGTAACTACAAACTTAACCTGTTTTGTCTTTGACGATGAAGCCATTTGAAATCACAAGATTGTAATCTATCGAATAGGCTACTTTTTTATATCAATTTGGTATCATATTCAGCCAAAAATGTTTACTGAATTTGATTGACAGAATTACGAATGTTGTTCGCCGGCAATTGTTATCGTCATATTATTCTGAAAACTCGCTGGCAAAACTAACCCTGCAACTGAAAAATAAACGATTTTTGTATTTTGTGGTCAAAGTATGTGTAATCATAAGATTGTAATCTATCGAATAGGCTATTTTTTATATCAATTTGGTAACTTATTCGCCCAAAAATGTTTACTGAATTTGATTGATAGAATTACGAATGTCATTAGCCGGCAATTGTTATTGTCATATTATTCTGAAAACTTGCTGGCAAAACTAACCCTGCAACTGAAAAATAAACTATTTTTGTACCTTTTGGTCAAAGTATGTGTAATCACAAGATTGTAATCTATCGAATAGGCTATTTTTTATATCAATTTGGTAACTTATTCGCCCAAAAATGTTTACTGAAAATTTGACGGCCAAAATTACTTTTGCGCCAACTATAGAAGATGGCCATTTCTGTTGCCCCCACTTCGAACCCTGTAACTATAGTTTAATTAAATAAAGTTCAGAGTTTGTAATTCACATATTTTGAACAAAAATAGACCTGTGGATGCACTTGTCCCGTTTTGAAACTTATATCGGGTCAAACAAAGCCAAAAACGTCCTTTGAATGCTTCCGTAATGTTTTTCACTGTAAAAAAGTCGCCATTGCCATTTGTTGTTGTCCGGCAAAGTTTGTACCGGCTAACTTCGAACCCTGCAACTACAGTTTAAATAAAGTTCAGGGTTTGCAATTTACATATTTAAAACAAATATAGACATGTGGATGCATTTCTCCGGTTTTTAAACTTATATTGGGTCAAACAAAGGCAAAAACCACCTTTTAATGATTGCGTAATGTTTTTGACAGCAAAAAAGTCGTCATTGCCATTGGCATTCTTGTTGGCATTGTCGAAAGTTAAGAGTGTTAAACATACATAACTCACCGTTAAAATAACTGAAACCTTGTTTTTATTTCTTTTAAATAATGGATGCCTTAGCAAAAAGGGTTTTCGAGAAAGAAAGGATTTGTTGTCAATATTAAAAATGGAAGGTATATTCGAGGGTATATTAATTTAAAAACCGAAATTGCCAAATTCAAATTTTAAAATGTAGATCAAGGAAAACTTCGAAAAGATAACTTCAATCAATTTATATAACGTAATTACAGTGAAGCAAAATTGAATAAATATACGTAAACTTAATTAAAGTGAACTAAAATACGCAAACAAACCTGAATCGTGCCTGAAAGTCCACCCCAAATTGGAAATCAAAATTTTGAACAAGCTCGAAAACTCGTATATTAGCAGATCCGTTTTATAAACTTTACACACAATGTGATATACCTAACTCCCTTTTCGGTGTAGATTATTTAAACAATTTTCCAGTATATAAAGAGCTGTAAAACAGCAGACAAGTACCGGTCCACAATCTATCGCTTTATTCTTTTTCGAAGCAACAAGCGCCATTCAGTAATTCACTCACATGGCATGATTGGCACAAGCGTCACGCAAGCACATCACGGATGGCACGCGCAAAACATTAGGCGTTTCCAGTCCCTGTCTTCTGGATTGTCTATGCCCACACACAGCCCCTCTAACCTTCAGCATTAGTTGCCAGTAGTTGTGCCTATACTGAGTTTGGCAAAACTATCATATGAAAAATACCCCTAAGTTTTAAAACAAAACAAATTACAGCAAATCACAACAGACTACAGAAGCGAAACCTTCATTTAATTTTATTAAGGGAAGCAAATTTTAAAATATGAAGACACGCTGGCAACGCTTAGCAAATTTTCTCCCAGTGAAGCAAGCTCATTTTACAGCTAACTTTTGGTAAAAAATTGAAAGCTTTGTGGTTTCACGTGTTACACAGAGCGTCCAATTTTGGGTATGATGTCGACTGACACTATGGGCCCGCTGGGAGAAAACGTGGTACATTTATAGTACATTCGAGCAACGTGAGAAGAAATATCAACAAAAACAGCCAGGGACAAAGTTTTGAAACATCTTACCGTACGTACTTATGAAAGAAAAAGGAAAGATTTTCTGCAAATGGGAAGTAGTGACGAAGTACTGATGATTATTCCGACGAATTGGAACCACAGCCCAGCGGGCAAAATGACGTTTATCCAACGTTGAATCAACGTTGGAAATGACCTTCCAGACGTTGGATAGACGTTGAAAAAGGGTTGACTATGCAAATTGGATCGACGTTACTGTTTCGCCGTTACTGTTTCGACGTTGAAACAACGTTGAAATTAGGTTGCCAATCTCGTCAACCATAATTCAACGTTGAATCCACGTTAAAACAACGTTGAGATTGGTTCACAAATCGACGTCGTATATTTAACCATGAATGAACGTTAATTCAACGTCTGTTGGCTGCTGTTGAACCAATGTTTGTAAAACAACGTCAGAGCAACGTAGATATTAGGTTGTCGACGTCGCAACCTTTTTTCTACCAAATTTCAACGTTGAAACAACGTCGTGTGCCCGGTGGGAGGTCTCTTTCACTGATAACACAAATAACACAAACTTCGGGCCTAATAATTCTTCGAATCACGCTCAACCTCATTCAATAATTGTTCATTAATAATTTCCTCCTACACAGTTACATCAATTTTTCTTGCATCATATATAAGCCTGAGTTGCTGATTTTTGAGAGGGAGGAATATCGGAGTACCCGGAGAAAAACCCCTGAAGCACAACCACAGGAGAGACCAATTACGATGCGGTGCCAAATCACAGAGGAAGTACATACAGAGGTCTCACTTCAGGTTAATTTACCGTAAGGGATTTTTTCAGTCCGTCATGTTCTTAGCAAGTGCTCTAAAGGGAGGCCGCCACCCCCTGAAAACATCTTGTTATTTAATGTTCCAGGGGGTGAATGCTCTATCTTTGGGGCATTTAATTTGCTAAAAACATGACCGCCAGCTATTTTGGTAAAGTGAGAGCTCTCTCTCTGTGACAATATGTTTACATGCGGCCGGATTATTATCACGTATTTTCCTCAAACAAATTATAAATCTATTATGGAGAAACTCTAAAACAGTCCAATAGAAATGGACAAACACACAAACAAATGTAGACGTAACAACCGGAAACCAAACAATACACTTTTTCAAAAATAAGTTGTAACAGAAAAAAATCAAAAGTTGTAAACAAGTTGGAATGAATTATCTCTATATTCCCTCATGCCAACTGATAGTTTGTACAAATATCAAATTGAAGTTTATAATGCGAAATTAAACAGTGCATAACTATATTGTCTATAATAATTTTGACTGTGTATTTTGATCTAGGTTTGACTCATCTTCAGACCGGGGCCTACCCTGCGAGCAGAGCCTTATTTTCGTTTCTTCGGCGAGGGGGAAAGGAGAAAATAAGGCTCTGCAGTATTCGTGTTTTGCTTCGTCCAAGATTCTGGACGAAGCAGACCTGTTTAACCAGTTTATCCGGTATTTAATGCGCGCGGCTACAGTTTGACGGTGAGCCGATGACTAAATGCGAGCCAGCGACATAGCCAACAAAACGAAATGGCCGAAATCGAACTATACTTGTACGAGTTTGTTGCAAATGAATCAAGTTTTGGCATTTACACACGAAAACTAAAGAGAGTTTTGTTTGAAATTTGATAACATCTTCAAAATACCTTACGTTTAATATCATTCTACAATTTCGCGCGAGCTTGAAGTCTTGAACGGATAAGCGGATCAAACGATGGTGAATTTTGATTCGCTAGTAATAAAGGCGGACGTCTGCGAAGACAGATCTAAAATTTCATATAGCTGTAACTAGGCAACCGACAGAGCATGCGCAATGGAAGCAAAACACGAATACTGCAGAGCCTTATTTTCTCCTTTCCCCCTCGCCGAAGAAACGAAAATAAGGCTCTGCTCGCAGGGTAACCGGGGCCGGTTGATCAAACCCAAACTTAATCCTAGGTTAACATAAAATTCAACATCCCAAAAGTCGTTGTTTATAAATTTGGAAATATTTATTTAGAAATCTTGTCTGGATCAATAAGAGTTTTCTTCTTTGAAGTTTTGAAATAATCAGATGTGCAGAAATACGTAAACTAAAACAGCAGATTAAATTTTAACCGAGGGTTAACGCGTACGCCCTTGAAAAACCGACCCCGATAAAAATTGATGACTGTATGCAGAAATTGCAAGTTATAATTAACTTCGCTCATGCAGATCTTCATCAGGGAGAACATCCAATGGAGATGAATAAAGTGAAAAAGTTATACACTAGCTAATGTAGGACACAAATAATAATTTTCTACAAGTTCTACACACGCTGTAAACGGCATGTCAGTATGAACTATTTCCACTTAGGCCTCTATTATACAGGGAAACTCCAATGGAGACGAATAAAGCGATGCACAAGCCAATATAGGTAACATTTAAGATCCAGAAACTAAACAGATACACTGTTTCATTACAAAACATGTCACCATCAGCTTCATTATAACTTGGTTCGTAGTTGCCATAAACCCAGACACTTCCAATAATGAGCCAAACCATTTGAAAAATATTGATAATTAGACCAACTGCCTGAAAAATTCCACGACCAGAAGTTCGTTCTGATTTCCCGTCATTACGAAATGCTGGAGCAAATAACCCTTGGAACAAGGCCACAACACCCGATACAATTAACCAGATTGGAATCTTATGTTCAACAGGACAATCATCTTTGTACTTGGCGCCTTTTTAACGATAAAACACATTATTAAGTATTTCTCTGATTCACTATTGCGGGAATAACATGACGTATAGCGCGAGGAGGACGGTGTTTCTCTTATTGAACTATAAATAAACTGGAAGGCTATAACTGCTATGATGAAGGCCTATGATTTGATGAAGCCAAAATAGTTTTTCTGAGTTATGAGCAGAAATACTTGATCCCAAACATTGAGCTATATATCAAATTGAAGCTATTGAAAATTGCTATTCGGTGTGGAAATTTCAAGACTTCAGCGAAAAGAAAAATATTTAAAAAATACAAAAACACCTGCAAAATGGCAAATTATCGGCAATTATTTTTGTAGTATTCCAATATTACCCTTCTAGCTAGGGTCTTGAAATTTCTACACCAAATTAATAGCGTTTTTCAATAGCTTCAGTTTCATATACAGCACAACGTTCAGTGTTGAGTGTTTCTGCTCATAACTCAGAAAAAACTAAAATCCACTGGCTTCAATCCCCCCCCCTGAGGTAACCTTCCAGTTTATTTATAGTTCAATGGTCTCTCTCTGTGTCGCCCCGCAGATTGCAACGAAACAGGAATATAGTGAAACATGCATAACCACAACAGGACTTGGAGCACGGTCTCCGGCATGGATGTTGGTGAATTCATGGATGTTGGAATTGGAACTCATGAATAAAACTAACTACTTACCAATAACAATCATTGAGATTGGCAACACAAAACAAGTGGCGATGAGTAATAAACTCACAGGTCGTGTTTTATTAGGTCTAAAGCCACTCGCGCTGCGCGCTCGTGGCTTTAAACCTAATAAAACACTCTTGCTCGTTTATTAAACAGTACTTGAAGGAATAGTTGAATAGCTCAGTTGGTTAGAGTGCTGCACCGGAATTGCAGGGCCGCAGGTTTGATTCCTACCAGAAACCTATAGTTGAATTTTTCGAAGCTGTTAAAATCCTGGTTACTATGTCAACATCTAATGATAACATCACTATTAAGTTTAATATGAAGAAAAAATATCAGATCACAAAATACTATTAAGTTTAATATGAGCAATTACTTCAATAATAATGTATCTCAATAGCCCAAATTTAATTCACAGCTTGCAATTGATGAAATTATAAATGACTTTTTGGACTTTGAAGTATTTGAACCTACCTAAAGCCTTTATGGTTTCACTCATACTTGAATTCCAGACCTATGTCATTAAATGAGATATAGGGAAAAATGAGATTATTTTGTCATTCTTTCTTGCCAAAATAGACGCTTCCAAGGTTAACGAAGCCATAATGAAACGCAAAAGTGCAAGGGGTGCAATTAAACACAATGGAATTCCCTTATAGGTAAATTTGCAAGGGGCGCAAACATAATGGTGAAAACAATATATTCAAGATGGCGTCCTTTATCTTGGAAGGGCCAGCCTCGTACGTACCCAGGCGCAAATAACTAAAAATAGGCACACTGCAGTCAAGGCGCGTTGTATAAGGCTCCGTTCACATGAGACCGGAACGAAGTGAAACCGGGACCATTTCGTTTCGGTCACATGCAGTATAATTTATAATAGATGTTTACATGAAACCGGGACGTTTACATGAAACAGTCTCAAGTCATTCCGCCTGCTGGACCGAGCCGACTGACTTCAGACCTGTGTCACAGGAATTTTGCTTCCCCCCCCCCAGGAGATTCGCCCCCGGGGGGAGAATATCCTATGAATATCGCCCCTCTTAGGAAATTCGCACCCCTAGCTTGCATATATGCGATGTGGCTTATTCAAATAATTTCATGATACTTTGATCTTATTAGTGCCTTACATGTTTGAGAATGTAACTCTGCTGAAAACTAAAAGCTTTTTTGTCTTTTTTGAAACGTGTTATTGGAGGGTTGGCAAGTTTTACCATTCAGAGATTTACAACTCTAATAGTAATATTGAAATAATGCAAGTAAAAAACAGTTTCATATGCGCGCATTCACTAATGAGTAATGACATTAAATAAGCCATATATTTCAGTTCCGATAACGATAAAACGTGGATGCTAAACAATTTGAACAATACGTTAATAATCTTTTTTTATATATTACTTATATTATATATATTGAAAATATTTAATATATTGAATAATGCTCAATTTATACGACGAAATGTTTCTGGGACTTGAATGGATATGACACGTTGTGTCACTTGTACATGCTAAAGACCGTCTATTTAGTTTATATTTTGAAATTCGATCAATTCCATCATGTTTGTCTGATATACAATGATAATGTGTTTCAGTGTTTACAACATAGCCATAGGAAAATGACAACACGCTGAGGCGAAGGCAACCAAGTTCAAATTTGGCAAATCCGCAAATGTGTTAATACTGCATGACTACTGAATAAGGATTTTTACAAGGACATACTGTATCTCCATTCCAAGCGGGGCAACAATCACTTTGAAGTGTGGAACGCATGAGACAAGTTTGAGCACAAATACTCATTGTCTATTGACTAAGAAAAGGCTTATTTAATTTTGACCGTAACTTGATCAACAACTTTATATCTCGAGCTACAAAATAGACTGCTTATGCAAATGTGACTGATGCCTATATTTCAGTACGGTATCATGCACCGTATCAGTAAATACTTTAAAATTCGAGGGTCACATGCAGAAGCGCAGTTTTCGGCACTTTTCGACCGTTTAGACCAATGGACAATGGTTGAGGCTATCTAACAAGTACATAAATCATGCATGTAGTCTAAATGATTCATAACTAAATCAGTTTTCAATTGTCTAATGAAAATCCTTAAAAGCGAGTCCTGATTTTTTAGCATGATTTCTGTGGATATTGCCATTAGGCATTATCATGAAACCGCCTATAGGAAAATAATTGAAGGCGTTGGTAATTTTACATGCGTTTCTTGACATGTTATAAACAGAAAAAACATGCAGAAATAAATTAAACCAGAAATACATTATATGGCTGTTATCAGGCAAGACTTCAGGCAATAGACACATGATTACCGTTATTATGCAAAATTGCTGCATGTGGGAAATGGCTGGAAATGAATTTGTAGTGCTTTATTCCCAAGATGACTAAGTACACTGTGACTGTTCCAAGTAGCTACACACTTTACAAGGACACATTTCCCTTTTACAATGTTTAATAATAACCGAATGAAACTAAACGTATTTCCAGTTCTATCTATAAACACGATAGTAAATTTATAGCTTAGCATAGGCTGATGTACGTGGTGGTATAGTACTAAATACCATAAACACCATCTATATGTATATAAGAATTACCTATATTAACCAATTCAATTATTCTCACTAATGTCAATGAATAATTTTGTGGATACTGCATCGGTAGAGACAAGTAGATTTTTAGTGTTCTTTATAATGAAATTAAATGGTTTGATTATAGAAAAACATATACTTTATGCATGTGTCAGTTAAAAAAAACAAGTTTTGACAATAGATAGCTTAAGATCTGCGACGTCGACGTTAGCTAGGACGTCAGGGCTAAGCAGAGGACTGGGACTACATTAGGACGACATCCTAGTCCCAGTCCTCTGCATAGCCCTGACTTTCTAGCTGACGTCGACGTCGTAGATCTTAAAGTGTATAATACTAATAATAGGCTTACCAATAATTACAATAACTGCACCACGGTGATTACTTTTTAACAATGAGTTTAAGGATTAACACTGAAAATGCAAAATATGCATGGTGTGCAGTGAAGCGTCATAAGTCTTATCAATCTACTCACAGGCATCCATTAAGCTCACATGTCGTTGCCGGTTAGGTTATATTTGTATTTTTATATTATTTAGTTTATTATGACAGAATATATATTGTCAAAAAATGCTAAAATATTGAATTAAATTGAGAAATAAGGTTGCTTACCACTATTAGAAGTCTTACATGTGTAATTGACTTTTCTGGGTTGATTTGGAGTGATTCACTGCTTCTGTATTGACTCACCCCAAATCAACCCAGAAAAGTCAATTACACATTGTAATAGTGGTAAGCAACCTTATTTCTCAATTTAATACAATATTTTAGCATTTTTTGACAATATATATTCTGTCATAGTACAGTAAACTAATATAAAAATACAAATATTCCCCAACAACAACATGTGAGCTTGGGATGCTGTGATCTACTGTAAGCCCTTTCGATACATGTAGCTCATTGTAAATTTGTATTCTTAACAATTTTGAATTGATAGTGATTTCAAAAGACTAAATTAAAGCCATGTAATAATTATCCTATCCAACTGTCAGGAAGGGCGAAATTATTAACGGCTGATGAAAATCCTAAACTAAAGGAAAGGTGAAGTGTTAGTAAAGGAGGGCGAATTTCCTAGGAATTTCGCCCCCCGGGAGGGAGATATTACTGGAATTCCCCCCCAGCTGAGGGGCGAAATTGTAGGGGAGGGGGGTCGAAATTCCTGGGACACCTGCATGAATTCAGACCGAAATGAATGTAAACACAAACATATACATTTCAGACCGGTTGAACACATGCTAACAAAAAAGCCATCTGAAAAAGGAAATTGCCTGGCAAGGGGAATAAATTGAAAATTTTGTGATTTTCGTACCGGTCTCATGTAAACATGTTGACAATTTCAATTTTCATTCCGGTTTGATTTCGTGCCGATATCTCATGTAAACCGGGCCTATATAAGTCATGCATATGAATGCTTGGTATCGAATGTATAGCAGTATATGTCGCAATAACGTCAGTATATATTTGTAGTGTATATGTGAACCGGCATTATAATGTCAGTATCTGACTGTGATTGCCTGTGAGTCGATTGTTGTTGTACATAAACTAGATGAATATTGCTTGCTAAACGCAACCGAACAAACACAGACACTTGACAGATTGCTATAAATACTGTCTAAGACTAAGTATTAAATGATGAAACTCAACATGACTATACCCATGGCTTAGACTACATTGACCAAATGATAAAACGACTTACCTTTAAAGGGCTAAGGCTAATGGTTTACTGCAGTTCTGATGCGACAACTTCAATGATGATTTGCCAAACCCAAGAAGGGACAGTTCTTCACATGCTTTGCTCCTAAAACGACATGAAGTGTATGCTGATGTTTGCTTCACTGATAATGCGTGACTGAGCACACGATGCAACAGGAAAATTTACATATCTACAAACTGCTTAAATTCCAAAAGTGAATTAAACCATGAAATAAATATATTTACACGGCGAGAGCTTTCCATTATTCAGCTATATTTTAACTTTCCATTTTTTTATCTAGAGCCGGTCAAGACGCCGATTTAATACATGATCATATTGACACATTAACATTAATTGCTGAAACTTTAATAGGATCTTGTCGCAAATGGTATGACATGACATGGTCTAGTACATAGAAATAGGAGGTCTAATAATTTACTAATAAAATTCAAATGTGAGTGATAACAAAGAAACAACACGGTGATTAAATGGTTAGTTATTTCAGTATTTTGTGCCCTAAATCCCAGTATAGAATGGACCTTACTTTATCCATGTCAATGAGAGAGAGCAACATTTCGTTCAAATAAGTCCCAGTTGATATCCATGATGGACATAGAACTAAATTTCGAATATTGGTGGGCGCCAAGTGACACAGTTCTTGACCACGAAGAATGTTTGCAATATTTAATTGTTATCAAAATTACCATATCTTAACAGGTCAATGTGCTTAGCTTTATAGTACCTGCAAAAATATATGGCTAGTTGTTTCCTGGCATTATACTGATCCAGATGTTTTCTTTAAGAATTTCCTTTTAAGTCAACTATAAAGAAACAAAACGTTCATTGTCATTGATCGCCAATGATCGGAGACTTTCTAATTTGATATGCGTTCATCAATATTATCATGGAGTGTTCTGCATTAAAATAATCAAGCGAAAATGTGAGGAAAAATTTTGGTGTTAGCAATCGAGTTGGCAATTGTTTCATGTACATTTCATTATAACAATGAAAAATACAAATTTACTGACAGCCTGCGAACAGTTGGCAGTCACTGTTCTTATTGCTTTCCGGGGACGTGTCTTGGAGGGGGAAGGTATACATTTTCCTGCAAATAAAACCCCCCAAAATTTCCACAAACCTTTTTTGGATAAAAGAAGGTTAAAAATACATTTTTCAGAATTTTTTCGATCTCATTTTTCACAATATTCCTTAACATATATTTAACACGTTCCGTAATTCCAGCATTTTGGGACCCCTTTGAGTGAATAGCCGGTTCCCCTTATAACATAATATAATTATTCTGAATACAACTACCATGATACTTTGTGGGTATTTTCTTCATTATGCGACACGTCCGAACGAAAAGCATGCTGGTAGTTGTACTCAGAATACGCGGCAATAAGGGGAACCGGCTATATTGGGCTCCCTTCCTTCACTTTTCTTTGGGAGTGTTACACCCCCCACACACACACACACACACACACACACACACACACACACACACACACACACACACACACACACACACACACACACACAAACACACACACACTCGAAATAATGTTATCTCACTCCCTGTTTTTAGGGCAACTAAAATCATTTCTATTTTTAGGCCAAATAGAATATTTATTCTGCAACCTTGAACATCTTTTCCAATAACTACTGACTCAGTCGTTCTCATAAAAACGTCTGGAAGTTAGTAGAGCCTTCGCTCGAAACGTCGCAGTTCTCCTTGTAAGGCTTGTATTTTTCAAGTAGTTGCATCCCTGTCAATCCGAAGCTTTCTTAATATTGGAACTACCTACACTGACACTAGTCGTTCAGTCTACAGTCTGTGAATTGCGTGTCGTTCAGTCTACAGTCTGTGAATTGCGTGTAACTAGTATATATAGTTACGTCTTTCATTCCATAAACTCATGCAATATTGTTAATGAAAATGAGTACAAATTTCTGTATTTCTGGTAAAGAATTAAAATGGTTTCATTTTTATGTAGAGAATAATGCATGGTAAATGGAATGATATGTTCTCCAAAAAATATAATTTGTGGAGTTCCTCAAGGCATTATTCTGGGATCCCTGCTCATTTTATCATATATAAATGATATGCCTGAATGCCTGAACTGTAGTACAGTACTAGCCATTCCTTATATGCCATTGTTATATAGCTAGGGTGAACACCAAACATGATTGGCTGATTTGTGGTCACGTGACATCAACTCATGAGAGTAGTCATCTTGTAGCTGAAATAAATCAGGATTTTAAAAATGCAAGTCTTTGGATGACAAATAATAAATTGCAAATTCAACCCACAAAACCTAAACATACGTGTGTAGGATCTTCACATAATATTAGAAATCAGAATATCTAGCATGCCTATTTCGACTAATAATGTACCTGTACCACGAGTTACCAGCTTAAACGATGGAATTGCCAATTATTAGACGGCTAAAACCATACGAGTTCCCAAGAACTATATATAATCCTTGTGCAACTCTATTTTCATTATTGCAGTCCTTTGTGGGACAACTATGGAATTCGTATTCTGTGGAATTACAAATCATCTCTGATACATACATTTATTATGTATATCAGACTTAAAACGTATTGCAACCATCAAAATTACAGCCACAGGTAAGCATTTCTTTTGAGTATAGAATTGAATACTACAAATGTTGGTGACTTAAATAAGATGAAAATTTTATTAAAAATGTTTAAAATAATACAATTAATCTACGATTAATTATGATAAAAGGAAGATGTAAACGAGCGTTTAGGCCGCCTGTGCCGACTCTTGCTTGTCAAGACAAGTAAGTACAACCATAGATATAGGAGATCTAGATTGCTAACGCATACCTAGCGCAGGCGGGGCCTACATGATAAATCCAAGATGGCGGTACAAGAGGGCAAAAAGACTATAGATTCTATTACGAAAATCAAGATTTTTGCATTTTTTGCCGTCGCATTGTTTTGAAACTTATTCGGTCAAATTTTATGATAAAGAGAAACTTACCGCAAAGATTTTGAGCATATATATGATTGAATTGGATGAAAACTCGCAAAATTATCCAGCGATAAAAGTTCGTGTATAGTACTGATATAGTACTATATATGTAACTTGTACAGTTTTGCTTTAATTTTACTCACTATTTGCATAGAAAGCAAATTATAACAGACCATAGATGATAGACCCTTATCCAGTGCTCTCATCAGTTTACTTCTCTAACAAGCAAGGAGGGGGGGGGGGGTACATAACAGTGAATTTTTCATAATTATGAGGACAGAGCAGATGATGATGAAAGACGCAAGTATAAAACACCATTCACAAGACTAGATGTTAACATAGTACAGTATTTCTGGCAATAAAACGCTTCAACTGACCAACTGACCATTTCACACGAACTTTTATCGCTGGATAATTTTGCGAGTTTTTATCCAATTCAATCATATATATGCTCAAAATCTTCGCGGTACGTTTCTCTTCACCATAAAATTTGACCAAATAAGTTTCAAAACAATGCGACTGCAAAAAATGCAAAAATCTTGATTTTCGTAATAGAATCTATAGTCTTTTTGCCCTCTTGTACCGCCATCTTGGATTTATCATGTAGGCCCCGCCTGCGCTAGGTATGCGTTAGCAATCTAGATCTCCTATATCTATGAGTACAACCTCGTCCCCAGGGTCTTCTTAGAAGACCCTGGGGACGAGGTTGAAGTAAGTAAAATGTTAAAACTACTTGGATTCTTGGAAATCATATATTTTCTGTAAGATCAGAATTTTAGTAATTGGAACAATAATAAGCTTTTCAAGAATATGCAGAGATTATCTGTATATTTTATATACTCCGAACCACTGATCACACACACATGCACCAATGGACGGTTCTCTGCTATGCGAAATGAAAAGACTGTTAAGTCCCTCGTTTTTATATATTGTCATTCATCGGCGATTCTCAACTAGCTTCATTGTCATTGGTGTATAATATTCTTTGTCTGTCGGGAAGGATTTTCTTCTTGATTGATCACCGACAGTGGATCACGAGAACATCGGCGATTAATTGCGATATATCAAAACCAGGTTTCTATAGGATTACGAAGATTAATTACTCTAAAATGGTCTATACTATTTCAGTTTTGCCATTAAGGTCGAGTGTTACAGTGGTACCTGTACTACGCCTCGTTCAAACGTCGCATTTTGCATCTGTCGAATACAATTCGCATTAGATTCGAGCGAACTCTATGCAAGATTCGACGCCCATTTCATGTATTGAATTTAATTCGGCTCTGGCGTTGCCTGGAATGATGTACATTAAGAAATATAAGAATCTAGATTATAAGAATATTACGGTTTAAAGAATTAAATTTATATAATAAAGAATTCACTTTAAAGATGATTTCCACTCCTCCGTTCGCATCTTTCGAACTTTTTTTAATTGAAACGTAGAGTGTATATTCATTTACGAGCATAGCAAACCAGAAAAGTGTTAGATATTCAGTTAGTATATCATATTTTACAAATATAGCAAACCAGAAAAGTGTTAGATATTCAGTTAGTATATCATATTTTACAAATATAGCAAACCAGAAAAGGTAAACAAAATTCGCAGACATCATCTTTAAAAGAATATACTCAAGATCGTTCAAAGAGCATCTTTCTTAGGAAAGTAAGAAACTATATGTTATGTAGTGATCAATATATTACAAACAACTGCTAAAGTAATTTAAGAATATCGTAAGACTACTTTAAACCTGAATTTATCGGAAAATAGAAGTATCTCAAGATTGATCTTTTTTTCCGAATTGGCAACATGTGACATTTCAATAACATTACATGAAGTCTTTATAGCCACGTCCAACCAAATTAAATTCGACACATGACCGTAATCAGAAACGTTGAATTTAATTGTTTTGCTTGCACATAATTCAAGACACTGAATTCGACACATGCAAAATGAGACGTTCGAAACAAACCAAGGAACAGTCCAGTAGATGATACACAAACCAATGAAGATATAACAACCAGAAAGTGAAAATTCCCCTTTTTTCACGTGAGCAAGTTAGTACGAACTTAGGCCTCTATTATACAGGGAAACTCCAATGGAGACGAATAAAGCGATGCACAAGCCAATGTAGGTAACATTTAAGATCCAGAAACTAAACAAATACACTGTTTCATTACAAAACATGTCACCATCAGCTTCATTATAACTTGGTTCGTAGTTGCCATAAACCCAGACACTTCCAATAATGAACCAAACCATTTGAAAAATATTGATAATTAGACCAACTGCCTGAAAAATTCGACGACCAGAAGTTCGTTCTGATTTCCCGTCATTACGAAACGCTGGAGCAAATAACCCTTGGAACAAGGCCACAACACCCGATACAATTAACCAGACTGGAATCTCATGTTCAATAGGACAATCATGTATGTAAACGTCACCTAACCAACGAATAAAATACATTGTTTAGTGCGCTTGTTGTGCTTGTTACCTTCCGGAGAGTCAATACTATACCTACTCTCACTCACTTAGCCATTTTAATCTTTTAAGAAACTAACAACATTTTAAACGCTGTCAACAATAAGGCATTCTAAGTTTTGAAGGATTTGTAAGAAATGTTTGAGGGATGTAATTAAGTGCATGTTTAACACTGAGTCACCGACTGAATCTTGAAAGAAATCATTGCTGATTAAATTATATTAATTTTGCAGTATTATTGTTACAATAGATAGTGATATGAAATTTTACCACCCAAAAATTTGAACAACATGACGCCAGCGGGAGTTTTTATTTTACAACTTCACTAACTATTTATTTTTATTTATTTATTTTTTTATTTAGCTTTGCCAACTAGGGCAGGGTCATCACAACAGCATATGCCAATTACTGTGGGCGCTTTTATCTAACCCACTCTGTCAACTTTCCCTGTGGGAGGAAACCAGAGTACCCAGAGAAAACCCACGACTTTCGTCAGAGCGTTGACTCTTACTCTTTTCACATGAGGACTGGGTTCTAGTCGCATTAAGAAAGTTCTCACTGAGGCTTGAACTTGCAGCCTTAGAGGTGAAAGGCAAGTGCGCTAACCACTTCGCCACCGAAGCTCCAACGAGGACGCAATAAAAATAATAAAAACATTCAGAAACAGATGCAATTCATCCATGAAACTATTAAAGAACTACTTACCGATAACAATCATTGAGATTGGCACCACAATACATGTGGCAATGAGTAAAATTGCACAGCATACAAGACCTAAAGAAGAATAAGTGATCACTATTGTCACAAAGCATGATTTTAGTGAAGTCCATGATAAACGGTGTTTGAGGAATAAAACATGAAAGATTAAGACCACGGTCAGAATTATGAAACAGATGATGCAATTATAGAGATATTGGATCGTTCCCTGTTACAGAGGTTTATTTTAGTATTAGAAATGGCGAAAATAAACCTCTGTTGAAAGCAGCAATTGATTGATCGCACCGCGGCAATCTTAAAACTACTAGGGTCAGATTCTGACTTTGTCTTCTGATTGGATAATTACACAAAAAGCTCTATGATTGGTTCAGTTCAAAACTTGTCACGTGTCAAGTGTGTTCTCGTTGGTTAGTTGTTAATAGGATGTCGATAGCGCGATTATTGACGCTTTCTTAACCAGAGGATTATTTTCACTTCGCGATTGCTAATATTATATGTAATGAAAATAAACCTCTCATGGAACCAGGGTATAGAAACTGCAAAAAAACTTTCATCAATTGCAAGCTTGAATTAGGGATATTGACACAGCTTTATATTGAAGTAATTGTTCATAAACTTACTATGAAGTAACAATATTTGTCTAATTATATTGTTTTTTCAACTTAAAGTGATGTTATCATTTCACTAGATGTTCACATAGTAATTTTGAAGTATTTGAACCTACCTAAAGCCTTTACGCTTTCACTCATACTTGAATTCCTGTGAATTAAATGAGAAATATTGAAACATGATGTTATTTCTTCATCAATTCTTTCTTGCCAAACGTTTATTATCATTTAACATTCTTGTACCATAATATGAATTTTTCTTACGTATATGTGTCGAGGTGAGATACAAGATAATATAGTATGGGCCTTTGCATAACATAAAAAACAGGTAAATCCAACCGATAGTGTGATTCAATTAGATTTGCAGGCAATATTAGTTGTATTAGTTGGATTATTTCGGCAATGACTATTTCTGTTCCCGCGGTGTTCAATTCAAAATGTCTCTTCAAAACTTTCACCATGTTCTCTTGTTCCTATGATATTAATATATACAATATATTTTGCGCGGGTGGCGAGTGACAGGTAACATTTTGCACCCATTTATATTAATCTATTTATGATCATAGAATTACATTGGGAAATTTGTGTGTTGATACTTTAGTTAACGAACGTTTCGCGTGTTCTGTTTGTTGTTTAGGTTAAAATATTTTATTTAAATGAATTCCCTCCAATACTATTTCTTAGTATGTTTTCACCTTCTAATCACTCACAATTTTTTCTTAGTTGACGCTAAAATGTGAACATAATACGTAAATACGGTGATATTTCCAAGCAGTTCAGAGCTGCAGGATAACAAATGACTGAGGTAAATTATACCGTAAATTACTGATCTTGAAACACGACTGGTCAAAACACAATTGGTCAAAACACAATTTTTTGTGTAAGTCACGCGTCACCAGTTATCCGTCACCCGTTGAGATCATCCGCCACCCGCTGCCCTCGGCAATATACCATAAAATACTATATCTATAAACTCTGGCCGTTTCTTATGGATCTGTTAGATGTTTTATATAATTATATATCACACCAAAACCACTATTATTAAAGACAGACATAAAGAAAACTAAGTCGACTATATTTTAAAACTTTAATTAATCTACTGATAGTGATAGATAATATGGCTGAGGCCATATTATGCTAACAAGAAGTGAGACACAAATTAAACGTGGGCCACCATTTGCGGACTAGGCAACTGGCGAGGTGATCGTAGTCTTAGTGAAGCCAACTAGTTGCATTGCAGACTGCAGTGCTACTAAATATAAATTCTAGAGAATGCTAGAAAACTAAAGCATCGAATGACTTGTAACTTAATATGTTTTGGTTTATTAGCTACACTGTAGTGAGACTGTATGCTCACACTATATTTTGTTAAATTGTTGCTATTTTATGTTATCATTGCCTTTGAGGGTTATAATGATGAATTATTGCTTTCTTATGCGCTACCAAACAGATAGACACTCAACTGATTGCTACAAATACCGGTCTAATACTCAACAGATTGCTATAATACCCGACTGTCTGAAACGACAGTGTCGTCTTTGTCAACCATGCATAGCTTTATGACTTTGTACCAAATGATAAAATTTACTTACCTAATGGTTTGAGCAGCTGAATTTCAAATTTGCCAAACTCAATAAGGGACAAGTTCTTCGCATGCCTTGCTCCTAATACGGTATATTAAACTGTTCTTTATAACTAGTATACTATTATGTCTGATTGTGATAGCTCGTTGATAACGCGTGACTTGAATGACTGCATGTCTTTGTCATTTGTCAGCATGCACACAACAAGAAAATTTGCATATCCACAAACTTACATTCCACGAGCGAATTAAACCGTGATATAAATATACAAGGATTTTTGCACGAGCTTTCCGTTATTCAGCTATTTGAACTTTGAAATTTTCTACCTATAGAGTCAAGATTATCACATTAAAGTGTGATTATAATAACGTTAGACAGACTCTGTAAACGCACTCCGCACAGGAAACGACAAAACGCGGACCTCATGAGGTCCACGGACTGCCTTCGTGGACTTGATCCGTGGACTAGACCAGTGGATTAGACAAGTGGACTAGACCAGTGGACCATTTCGTGGACCCTCTCGTTTAAACTGGTTTAATGTACCGATTTAACCAATCAGATGTGTATTGACTATTGACTGAATTGAAAACTAGCTGCCATATAATTTTGCATTATTTTATAAATTTAGATCGCTACGCCACAAAGTATCTAATGAGATAAAGAAATCATTCTATATGATAAGAAAATTAGACGTTTAAGAAGCAGTAACCCGAAATCGTGGTGGAATGCAATTAAAGTTGCCGAGCACAATCGGGACATGCCTATACTTGTCAGGCATTTCACATTTGTGATTTGGGCAAGAAAACATCACACGATAATGCAAATGCCCCACCCTCGTGCATTATTGACAACAATCATAAGCAACTATCCTCCGTCTATGGTTCGTATAACAATCCAGTACTAAAGGAATACCGAATGGTTTTCCATGCAGGATTGCGTGATCCATGCACGCGGGATGTCGCGAGACATTCGAAAAGCGTAAAACTACTCGAGCCGCAGGCGAGTGTATTTTTACGCTTTCCGAAAGTCGAGCAATATCCCAAGTGCATGGATCACGCTATTCTGCTTGCAAAACCATTTGGTAATTGTTTTATAAAATAACTACAGTGAAACAATGACATTTTGAGAATCCCGCGAAGGCATTTTAATCCTCGTGCATGCAGGATAGCCTGATCCTGCACGGCTATTGACCAATCAAATTGCGTGTTTCACTGTAGTTATTTTATAATACCATTTAGGCCTACCATATATGAAAATTTCAGCACACTGCGTTCTAGGTGATTTGACCCTAACAGAAAGTGCTGTACATATTAATAACAATGGAGTACTTTGTCAAAATTGAGAAAAGTGCAACTTCAAAAACTTGATCGAGACCTAAATCTTAAAAAAATAACACGATTTTCGAGTATGTTAACTAGGAAACAATGATTTGGAACGATTGTCAGCACACAACGAAAAAGCCAGTGGAGATACATACTGAAGAAAGGAAAATTTAACATATCAAATTTAAAAAAAACTTCTAATTTGTACAAATCTTAACTTTTAGAAATAGAAAATTAAATATATTTCTTATTACTCTGTAGGAAGTCATTTCAGTGTCTTTATTCAGTTTGCCTGTGCGCATTCATAAACAACCATGTTTTCACCATAGATATCTTATTTACACTAGATAGTGCATCTAATTATTCTACAATTCATGATCAAAAATTGAAGCCGTAATTGCAGACTCTGGATATTCCCATGAAATGAGAAGATTCGTATGTTTTCTATTTCCTAAACACGGAACTTAAATATTAAGGTAAACCTATTCCAAATACATTTTTAAACTATTCAAATGATGAAAGTTATTGTTGTTTTTAAGCGTTTATTGGCGAGTGGGAAACACCAACATGGCCGCCATCTATTCAAATGGGGGTAACCGCTGGAATATTCTTGGCTTCAATTTTCCTAAAAGAGATGCGCTATCTAGCGTATATAAGATATCTACGGTTTTCACGCAGTCGTGCAGGACCGTATATTTAAAATCGTTTAAGCGCCGCACGCTCTTTACATTTTTAGTGTTTCGGATGCAGCACTTATTTAAGGGCGGCGCTTATTCGATGGCGGTGCTCTTAATAAAACATTGTATTTGTAAACGATGACAAGAAATGCTACAAAATAAAACACTGAAATACAGGAAAAAATTCCGAGACTTGTTAAGTCGCAAATTTGTTGCGAAACAATGTCGTTGTAGAACCAGACGAACTAGCTTTTGGAATGCTTCCTGCAACAAAACTGTTGCGAGACTCGACGATTGCAGGGGATATTTACGTGCGTTCCAGCAAAATTGTGACAGAAGTTGCATATAGTGTAACATTGCCAGGGCGTTTTGCTTCCGTGGTTGGGCTTCTCGAACAACTCTTGCCGACCGTGAATGCGGCGCTTAATCGGGGGCAGCGCTTAAACGAGTGAATACGGTATGCGAAGTACCAAAGTTGCTATATTATCAGTAATACAGATATGGTTATATTTATGTCGTGGTTGTTTAATTAATGGGATGTTTGTCAATTAATTTAACCCAGTTGAACTGCTTATTTTTGTAAATATTTCGCCAAACATGTTTTCCAATAGCGAACAGCGCACGTACTTGTGGTAATCAGGCAGTCGTACTGCGCCGTATAGTTGTGTTCTGTGGATGTTGGCAATGATCACAAATGATCAGAGACACGTTGGCAATGACGAGAAAGGACACTAGGATGAAGTGGCCATGTTTACTGACGAAAGTTGAGAATCTCTATATCCATGGTTGCCAGCCTGGAAATAACCTGCACAAATTCTTAGGATCCCTCGCCTCTCGTATCAAATGGTTCACTTGTCCCTTAACGCTCAGCAATGTCCCATCTTCTACTCCATCCAGTTTTTGTCTCAACCGAACAAGAACTCGTTCCGCCATCTTGTTGACAGAACTTTCATCTAAGCTGTCACGTCTTTCCAAGACGCTTGAACTTGTGACGTCAGACGAAGCATCCATATCAGGTTTTCTTTGTAAAGACATTGCCTTCAAAGGACTCAGCGTCCACACGTATAGTGGATCGAACAGCAGGACCTTGCAATTGAAATAAAATAGTTCAATACAGGAAATTTATGTGTGTATAAGAGCTGATTACAACAACAGTTTCAGACCAACCTCCCGTTTTAAAATGCAATCACAAACTCGCACAAATGAACAAATTATTTGAAGAAGTGAAATATATCCATTTTGAGACTTTCATCTCGAGTTGAGATTTCACTCCAGTTGAACTGAAATTTTAACTCATCCAGGGTTGAAACTTGCCATGTAACCTTGAAACAATTTCTGCTCGGTTAACCGGCACCCTGTTTGAACGTTGGAATTCAATGTAACCTTGCAACAATTTCTGCTCGGTTAACCGGCACCCTGTTTGAACGTTAGAATTGAAATACAAACTCAGTGCTCTAACCTGCACGATGGTAAGTAGAGCTTCTTGTGACGTCCTCATCACTTCCATCGTCTTCTGGCAACATCTTCGAAACACCCCCTCAACACCTGAGACACCCATGCCGTCAACCAAATCTCGCGTCAAACGAAATGGAACCGTCTCTGGGGTTGGTAGCATTTTCCCTTGTTCAAAAGCAACGCCTGGTGGCAAAATAATATGTCATTTCACAACAAAAATTAAATACTAGACTTTATTAATTTGTGTTTCTTCCGTTCACAGTTGCTCTAAAGTGTTCTCCTTAGAGATGTAGTAAGAGAAATACCGATAGTGTTTGTCGGAGGCAAACTGGAAGAACACGTCTCGCATGTGGTGAAATCATGGCTGTATGACTTTCCATATTAGGAGGTGATATCCTCATGTTTTGCGCACAACAGGGTCAGGAAAGAAGTTACGATTGAGGTCAGGGTTAGGGATTATGATTGGGGTCAGAGTTGGATTATGATTGGAGTTAGGGAAAGGGTTCTGATTGAGGTTAGGATCAGGGCCGCCGAGGCAGGGGGAGCAAATTGCCCCGGGCCCCGAGGTGCTGGGGGCCCCTGAAAAAATTTTGTTGGGCCCCAGTGTTTTTTGTGTGTTAAATATTTCCGCGCAAAGGACAAGATATCTGTTTTCTTGAGAAAAGTACCGAAATTTGGCATAAAAAATGAGATAAAGTCCCTGGAAAGCAATAGCAACGTACTCGTCCGGAAAAAATTTTTTAGTCCGTAAAATTTTTTTTACCCCTAAAATGGTACACTGACCGAAAAATTTTTGGCCCGGGGGGGGGGGAGGTTGTTCTCCGGAAAAACTTTTTTCTGGAATTTTTTTTTTGGATAGGGGGCCCCCAAAAAAATATTTGCCCCGGGCCCCCGCCAACCTCTCTGCGGCACTGGTTAGGATCAGGGAAGGGGTTATGACAGGGGTCAGGGAAAGGGCTATGAATTGGGGACAGGCTTAAGGCTGGGGTTATGAATTGGGGAAGGGGTTATGATTGGGGTTTAATAAGATCATTTAGTCTTCGTTCAATCGTTCTTGTTGTAAAATTTATTTTAAAATTATTGTATTCCATATCATAATATTCCATAAAGTGTTAAACTCACCTAAATCAATATGAATCAACTCTGCAGTATTGCAATCGATCAAGATGTTTTGGACATGACGATCACCAAGGCCCACAATATAACCAACTAATAACACAATAAATATAATAAAGTTATGATTGCAATGGTAAGAATATTTTCATGAGGTGAAAGATGGAGTTTTCCATTCACGAGGCGACAGCCGAGTTAATGAAGTTAGTTTTCATGAAAACCAAACAATGGAACGAAACATATAGTAAAAAATGCACGGCTGTAAAATGGGAATTTTCATTCAATACCACGTGATTATAATCAGCCTACTAATTTACCACATTTTAATAAGGTGTTATATAAAAACTATTATAACTACAACTTTATAAACGTGGGGCTGATTGTTTGAGAGCGGTATTATACCTCGATGTGTAGTAAGTGCTCTGTGTAGATGAAATAAATATGTAACAGACTGCAGTACTAAAGATGAGGTAAGTTTCTAAAATTTTGGAAACTCTTGGTGACAAAAATGCAAATTTTTTAGACCAAGTGCGAAGTTTGTCAAGTTTTGACGCCACTGAAAACGTACCTATGGAAGCGGTGGCCACACTTCTTGTGTATGCAAGACGTTTCTCAAACCATAGTGATGGATCTGGAAATTTCTCCAAAAAGAAATGTCTGAAGACTGGATGGAATCGAGACATTACTTCCTGGAAATTAAAATATTCATTACATAACTCATGCTGATAATAAGCAGTACATTTACAAATTTGAAATTTTACTTCATCATATTAGACAAACAATAAAATTACTTCAACTGTAAATATAATCTTGAACGGCTAGTGTAGGTAGTGGCAGTAATAAGAAAGGGATTGATAGGAATACAACTACTTGAAAAATACTATAAGTTCAATTGAAGTTCTCCTTGCATTTTTCAGGTAGTTGTATCCCTATTAATCCGAAGCTTTCTCAACTGTAAATATAGTCAATCGTTTCATTTCCAAGCATCTCCAGGTTGCGATACAAGCTTGGCAGAGCTGCTATTATGTTAAGGAGGTCATGCCAATAAAGCCATTACTATTTACCTCACACGGGCTAGTTGTACGAAAGCCAGATGGCGATATCAACCGATAGTTCTATTTTTTCAAGATTTCTAAAATTGGTCGTATATTGATCGGTATAACCCAGTTTAATGTTTATAGTGTTTAATATTTTCTACATACCGAATATTGCGGGCCGATATTCGTACTTCCGCAGCTTGACGATGGTTGAAAAAATGCACCATCATGAGGAGCCGGTTGTATGAAATTCTGAACTACTTTTTAACAATAATTAAATAGTAGTTAACTCTACAATACGCGAGTTTGATGCCGGCCCCAGGCGATTAGCGCTATTTAGCTTGATTTGTACAACCTCCCCTGCATGAGTGTACTCCTGAACTTGTCAACTTACCTTGTATACTTTACACTTTTGATTAACATTGGTACGGTCGACAACCTACAATAATTATACAAAACTGATGGTAAAATTTAATGTCACCTATACCTCCCTAATATAATTCCCATACATACATATGTATATAAATTATATGACAACATTTATCACCATTTTACAACCTAAAATAAATTTTATACAGTACATATAGCAATAATTGCTTCATTCTCTGCGACATGGGGGTTACTGTGTAAGGGTCCACTCTCTGAGATGCCTTTTGATGTTTCTTCTGTGGCAACTATAGTGAAGTCTAAACGCCACTTTGAAGACACAATGACTGGAAGTTCAAATTGGACTTTGATACCTGGATTTCAGTACACTACAAGTTCTGCATGGAAACATTGAAATGTTTTAAAGCAGCTGTTTTGGGGATTTCCGAGTGTTAAAAGGGGAAATGAACCACTGGAAATAATCAGCTAAAATGATTAGGTTCACAAATCTTGACCACATTTGGATACATATACTGTACGAATAACAAGCCATCAAAAAGTGGGAAAATAGTTACTCTAAAATATATTGTGCGCCCCGAAAAACTTCAAAACTCCACACACATTCATACTGTATTTAACCAAATGCGGTCAAACTTTGTATACTATTAATAGTGAGCTGCTCTTTCACTTTTTAACACTCGGTTCCAGTCATCAACGGCGACTGAATATACAAACCTGCATTTTCTTCCTACAGTCCAGTGAAGACAAATCCCGAGGATAATATCTTTCATGTGCACCAAGATTCTTTTTCCCTTGCCCTCCAATAAGATAATTTCCTAATGGCGTTGTATCCTCACACCATTCTACTAAACCACTACGTTGAGATAATGGAACAACCTTATATAGAAAATTGACACAAAGCAAAACATAGGTTCAAGTTATTGTTTTAGTTGAATAAAGTTATTTTTGTCGTATAGTTGTTGTTGTTGTTGTTGTTGTTGTTGTTGTTGTTGTTGTTGTTGTTGTTGTTGTTGTTGTTGTTGTTGTTGTTGTTGTTGTTGTTGTTGTTGTTGTCATTGTTTGTTGATGTTGTTATTTTTCAAGTATCTGTTTTCGGTGGTTATATAGGCTATAGTGTTGCTCAAATGACCGCTTCGAAGGTTGAATGGTTCATCACCAACTAAATATGAATTAGGTTAGTTTAAAAAATGGTCAACTTTCAACATTACAGTTGTATTTTCGGCTAGTGCATGCTTCTTGGGAAAACACAAGGTCAGAATACACATAATGCATATGAAATAAAAATAACGTCATTTACCTTGTATGTCCGTATTTTTAAATTACGTTTTCTGGTCTCCACATTCTTCTGTAATAAAGTGTTCACCATTCCAAACACTTGCTGCATAACTGCATCTTGACGCAAATCATCCTTTCCCTTGAAACAAAAGATGTAAATATCAATCTGAGGGGTGATAGTAATAAATGAATCTGAGGGGTAACTAATAACTTTATTAATAATTCACGAAGAAAACACAAAGGAAATCCTTGTCGCATTGTTGTCTTGATATCATGGTAATGAACTTACTAGAATTTGGGGCATCTACACTCGACATGACGACTTGTACTACGGTTTTGTAGCCTACCTAGAAATTTCGAGTGTGAATTGTGTGGGAGAATTTGCAGCCGGGAAAATTAAGCGTTCTCTCGCCAGCGCGTTCTCCCCATAGAAATAAACGATATTTATTATATCTACGGTTCCCCCGACTTAATTCTCTCGGCCATAAATCCTTCCCCCAAAAAACGGCTGCTACGCAGGCTAACTTAAATTCAAAAGGCTGTCCACAGTTAAACTGAACACGCATTACGTCAGACCATTGTTTTCGCCATGTCTAACATGTTTAAGGCATGTTTAATGAGAATTGTATTATATTATATTATAAATTGTTTAAATTAAAGAATTAAGAAAGAAAATAACATTACCTTTATCAACTGTCTACGTTTTATGCCGTCTGAGCCAACACAAAGCAAAATTTTTGGCAAATTGATTCCTCCACACAAATGGTACTTCGGTTCAAATTTTGAAATGGAAATGATGTTTTCATAGCGACAGCTTGGATCAATCTGTAAAACAGTGCTTATTAAGGAATTGTGGAGTTAGATGAAATATGCTAACTGATCAGTTAACTGGTCTAATGTAAGGCAATCTGGACTTCGGGTGTGTTTGGGTATATATAGGGTCATTCTAGCTTAAGATATAAAATTTGTTATACAAAATTCTAACCATATAGGCCCATTTACACGATGCTAGTCATATACGATTGTCAATCTGGCGTATGGAAACGACTGCAGACACCACTATTCCTGTTCATCAGTTTACGGCGAAATTTGAAATGTGACACCCTTACACGCATTTCTTCGAGTACATACGCCAGGATGAGAATCGTGGAAGACTGGTCGTATCGTGTAGATGGGCCTTATGATGTTTAATTGATTTGAATACCGACCTATCGCCAAATATTCGCATTTAATTTTACTACTTCGGACACGATTTGGCTCCTCGTCTCCAAACAAATTACAAATAAACAAATTCCATTCACAACCTGACGATATTGCGCTCAGAGTCTTGATCAGCCGTTACCGCTAACAATCGTTACGGTCCAACTGGCAAAGCCGTTTGTCAGAACCGTGTGCGCTCGTTACACAGTCCTTTGCCTTTGTGATTGATCTTAGCTTTGGCAGGTACATATGTTAATTTTAACATTCTCTTCATACACGTATTAAAGTGCAATATGTCCAATTCCAAAATTTGGACAATTAGCAATATTGCTGTCACCATAGCCTGCTACGCAGGCTCTATGAGCAGGCTACTGTCACCATGCATTTGAAGTGACATTAATGTACCTGGATGTCTACTGTAGGTAAAGCAACGTTGTTTAGATTGGTAATCCGTTTTAAAGTCACATCTGGCATAGATAATGGACCTGAAATACAGTATTACACAGTCACAATATTAGAAACAAGCCTACTTTACTATTGCAAAGTGAACAGTGATAAAAACATCAACACAACTTCTACTGTACTCACACAAATATATCCTTTTGAATGAATTGAACACATTAAAAATTCACATATTGGTAAATTGCAATCAATCCTTTGAGACTAGCATGTATACAGAGAGGCCATGTTGGAGGAAAACACGCTCCAAACACAGAGCTCCAAATACAATATCAGGATTTGGGGCATCTACACTCGATTAACTAATTAGTAGAAGGGTTTTGTATAAAATCCACACTCGCCATCCACAAAACCATTCACCAAATACAACAGCTGTTAATGACATTCTTTTGTTAGTATCGGTGGCGTAGCCAGGGTTTACAAAGTGGGGGGGAGGGAGGGGGGTGGTACAAGTTGAGCGCCAAAGGCGCGGACACTGTAGGGAGGTCCGGGGGCAATTTTGAAATTTAGAGCCTCTGAAACGCCATTTCATGCATTTTGGGGTGAGATTTTACAAAATTCAGAAGATTATAACATCATAATTATGTCAAGAATGCCTGCGTCTTCAGTTATTAGATTGCGAATAATAAGCTGGACATGAAATCGGGTAAGCGTCCCCCCCCCGCCCCTCAGTTTCTCAACGGATTTAAACGTATCTCGAAGATGGTTCTGAAGGAGACGTCATTGGGGTGCAAACCAAGATAGCTTTCATTAAACTACAAAGTACTATTTTTAACCATTTTACCTGTTTGATTCTTGTGCTGCGACACATCATAATAAGCCAACTCAATGTAGGCTTCACTCAGTTTCTCCATTGCGGAGACTATAGCTGATCGTGATTTGCGAACGTTTTCAATTACATGAAGAGCGGCCTTCACACGGTCCTGCACAATACATAAATACTTTGATTAGCAATATGACTCGTACGTTAGATACCAATCTGTAATTTTCACTAGGAGATTAATTAAATCAAAATATTGTAATTTTGAAATCAGTTCTGTATCATTAAGTTCACTGCACAAATCTTCAATATTCCAAACTGGAAATCGAAGAAAACTTCTATAAAAACTACTATGTATAATATACTGTATTGTATTGTCTGTATATATTATAAGCTTGATTCAATAATCTAGGATTACAAAAAGGTGAGATTGGAGGATACAGTATCCCACTGGTATTGACGTTGTTGATGTTTTCATAAACAACTATAAACTTCTTTATGTTTTCAATTGGGCTTTGCAGTTGGAGAAATTGGCCGTACTACAAAATTAGAAAACGCCTATAAAGATGTCGTACACATTTACGCCTGTATTCTAAAAGCTCACTCACACTCACTGAATGGAAGTTCAATCTGAGCTTCTCTCGAGTGTCATTGCTGTTTTTGAATAGCTGGAGGGTTAGTGTCATATACCTTACTATGAGACTACTCACCTTCCAGCTATTCAAAAACAGCATTGACACTCAAGAGAAGCTCAGATAGAACCTACACTCATTGAGTGTGAGTGACCTTTTAGAATACAGCCATTACCCTCTACCGCACAAGTTGTCATTTTGAGGCCAGTGTGAATGCCTCAGCAGGCGTTTTGTTAACTTTAATCCCTGTTAGCTAGCCACGTTCAATGCCTTATGTTGGGTTTAACTGGCTAGACAATCAGTTGTTTATTTTGCGTGTTAAAATTCGATGAATAAAAAAGGGAATTATTAACGTAAAATATATATGACAAAGGTAATTCATCATAATTAATATTTAATTTTAGTTTTACATGGAAGAATTTCGTAATTCCAAGACCTTACCTGGTCAATGTAACTGTCCACAGGTTGTTGGTTAGATTTCTTAGATAACCTGCCACTTTTCTTTCCTCCACCGGAAGTTAAATATTTACTATCTTTATCTGCGTTAATCAATGCTAATATTATCCAGATCACGTGATACGGGTGTTCCACAGCTGCTTGACATATCAACTACAAATGATGGGAAAATTTGACTTTGTCATAGTTTACGATACTGTGTGGCTATATTTGACCCAATTCATGCTTCCGAAAAGTACGGAACCTTGGCTATAGAGCCTCGTTTTCGTCATTGAAACGTGGGCTTTAAGTAAAGTCACATACACGAAAACGAGGCTTTATAACCAAAGTGACGTCCTTACGGAAGGAAAGGTGTATTCGGGATACATAAGTTTTTTAAGTAAGTCTGTTTTGAAACCGATATTAACTTCGCACGCGTGCGTTGTTTAAAAAATTCAACTTGCCGTGTTTTCAGTTCAATCATTGATTTATAAGACTCTGTGACTGGGATGGATTAAGCCAGATGTTAGTAGTGGGGATTGGAAGAGGGGAGGGAGGGGGGAGATGGGAGGGCGGGGTGCTCAACGAGCTTTGGTCATGGTTCATGATGCGACATTAACCAAGTGCGTAATACCGAGAGGGAGCTATCCGCAAGGCACTTGTCTTTAGCCTTTCCCATTCATCTCATTTTGCCTCTGTTTTCCTTTTGTTTTTGTAACTGAGATGGCAGAGGTAAGGCGTCTTAGTTTGTGTAACTATCTGCAATTCTCAACATGCTTTTTATTTATGAACTGCATTTGATAACAATGTAACCTAATGGACCAAAACACAGAAACTATATTACCTTGCTCATTATGTTCTGAAACAACCCATTTTCCTGCGTCTTCGCTTCTAGTCGAGCTGCCAACTGATACATGAGCGGAATAAACTTTCGTGACTCCACCGACATTTTGCCACCTTGTGAAAATACTCCTTCCTGTAAAGAAATATGGAGTGCACGATACTTAAGCTTAACGTTCTTACTCTACATCGAATTATACACAATCATGTATATTTTAGTCAAAACTCACCGAGTGAGCTCCACATATATCTGGAGTGAGAACTCGAGTTCAAAAAGCAAAACCAAGATGTAGCTATTGGACGTCAGTTCCACTCACTTTTCTATTGTTTTTGCAAGGAGTGTAACGAAATTTAGCATTTTGACATCGATTTAACTTTTATGAACTGGTAACTTGTTTAGCGATACGCTCCATGAGAAAGAACTGGAATTAGCTGGGGAAATGGTATTAAAACTGTCTACGACCTTCATAGCTATTGGATGTCAATTTCGTCATCTTGACTTCACTTTTCTTATAGGCCGCATGACTCAAGTTCTCGATTCAGATATATATAGAGCTCAATGGACTAAAGTTGTCTGAAGGTTGGGATACCATCGTATGTATAGTCACAACCTTTAAGACCAAATTTCCAGACTACTTCCAAAGTACCAAAATATAACCACCTCCAACCAAATTTACCTCGTACAACAAAAACCTTGAATCAAGGGGTTTCCTGTTTTGTGAATCTGTAGCCTGCACTCAGGCGCAGAGTGGCCTTGCCTTAAGGTGGCTCGATATAGTTTTTTAAAAATGGAAAATTCACGATTTAGATTCGTATTTTTTTGAGAACAAAACGTATCTTACTGATGTAAAACAACATGTAAAGGGTTTTCACAAAAATTACGCAATTTGTCTTTAAAGTAATTTAACTCGTAAACGATATCAGTGACCCCAATTTTTATTTCATTTTAGGATACTCAATTATTTTGACAATTAAAAAAAATTCTGTTGAACCAAAATTTTTCAAATTGCGTAAATGTGATTATTCATAATAATGTTTTTTAACTCAAGATAATTTATTTAAAATTATCAAAATAATTGAGTATATACTAAAAGAAATTATTTTATAAAATAAAAATCGGGGTTACAATGTCGTTTACGAGTTAAATTACTTTAAAGGGAAAATATCCACCACTTTGAAACGACATTGTTGGTAACTTTTGTGAAAAAATTCGAACCCTTTAGGTGTTGTTTTACATCAGTGAAATACATTTTGTTTTTCAACAAGTAATAATTGTCCCAAAAATACGGATCTAAATCGTGAATGTTCCACAAAAATTGTATCAAGCCACCTTCGTCTGAAACGAGAAAACCTCTGCACACAGGATACAGAAGCACAGGTTTGACACAGGATACAGAAACACAGGTTTGAACATCAAATCAATACAAAGAAAGGTTTGGATTAATGCTTAATCATAACGACAAGTTAATACTGTACATGCATTAATATTTTACCTCAACAATTTTGTTTATAGTATCATCTGTGGAATTTTCCATCCAAAGTGAACAAATTCTAAAAATTTGTAGATCATATTTTCCCTAAAAGACAAAGAAAAATATCAGTTGGATATGTCCGTTGTTTGTCTGACGTTCGTTACGCCCAGCTACACAAAAAGTAAAAATGTATAAATTCTGGTCCATTATTTGTTTTGAAGAGAAAATCACGTTTCTTTATTATTTCAAAGCTTTCAATACCTTTTCCAATGGTATATGCTTGTTAGAAATAATAGCAATCATGCAGTTTTAAGGGATAATTTGAACGTCTAGCATGAAATGTCTGGTCATTTCCAGAAAATGAGAGGTGCTTCCACTACAACACCAAAAATGCACTTACTCCAACTTGAAGACATCTGATGTAATTCCTCACAGCTTTCTGCAGATATTTAAGACGATCTTCTTTCATTTGTGTCAATTCCTGTTCATCTGACTGGCTTTGTACACTCAATTCTCGCAAATAACGTCCTTTCTCCACTCCATGTTCTTTAAGATTTGCTACCTCAGACTATGGTTCAAACATCAACAAATAGAAATCACGCAAAAACAAATACGAACGAGATGAACCAATTAAAGTAGCTATAGAGATCTGATGTACGACTAAAGTTAGGGTTTAGAACATATACCCTCCACTGAAGTCAACTACATGACGTATGCATGTACTGTACATATGTATCAGTGTATTAATGAATTATGACGGTACGACTCATCCAATTTTACCCCTCATTACATCACTACAAAGTTTCTTTCGAAACATGCATTAAAAGGGTACTTGACACAGAGAGGAATGGCTATCACTGTTTCAATTTCACAGAAAAACGTTCTTACGAAGTGTAGACTCTAAGCAACACATAAAAAATTGTCAAATTTTCACTTTGATCTATCAAAATACTTTGAACTTTCCCAAGGGGAAGTTCATGACTTTCAGGGAGATGCAAAACGATCTCTGGGGAGGTGTGCACGACACCACGCCTTATTCCTTCAAAATCCGGCGATGCTTTTATAAAGGATGAAAAAATGACTATCATGTTTTAGTTATGACTGTTGGGAAGTTCTCGGATTTCAAAAGCGATTTTGAGATTAATAAAAAGAATAACAGAATAAAATATTTCTTATTTCTATTCAAGTTACTGTACCTTTAACTTATTCATTATTGAACGCTTGTTTTCGAATGCCCAGGACTTCATGTAATCCTGAATATTCTTGTATTGACTATCAGCAAATCGTGCAAGGGACAAAAATGCCTAAATGAACAAAATTTGTAAAACGCCATTAAGATTAAAAAGCGACAACTGAGCGGTAGATATGACAACAAACCAAGTGTGTGTGGAAGTACACTGTATTGACTGTAAATACAAATTGGTTAAAACAACCAGTAAATTGGTCATTTCAGATTCATAATGAAACTGGGACAATACATTTGTTGGTTGTTTTAATCAATTTGTACTGTACCACCAAATCTGAAGTTTTATAGTTTTTCAGGCATTATTATAACGCTGGAAAAAATCAATATCTGGTGGATAACACTATCCGACCTTCTTACAATTAACCTCAGTACCAGCCGTGAGATCGTCTCACTGAGACGCATGTTAAAATTACTGATATCCTGTTTAAAAGTACATAATCCAAAACAATTGAAAAACGTCATTTCCGCTATTAACGTCTTGAGCTTAACGCTGTTATTGTGGAGAATGATATAATACTACTATAACTTGCCTCAATTGAAGACTCTTGTTTATCACTGCATGACTCCACCAGTTCAACAGCCTGTCACAACGAAAACGAAATGATTTCGATGAGACGGACATACAAGTGCATGTAGCAGGCCACGTGATCTTGGTAGTTAACTACTTCTGCCACACAGAAGAATTCTGGGTAACTTTTCAACAGAAATCTATTCTCAATGCCTTGGGAATGTTTTTATTTTGTTCCCAAAACTGTTATAAACTTGTGCTTTCCATTGTAAATTTCAAATAAATTTCCAATGGTTCCATTAAGGGTAAAAAAGAGCAAAAGAAAATAAATATCGATAAATAAATACCAGAACTGGTTGGTAAATTTAGTACAGAACAAAATAAAACACATCGTTACTTTAATCTTATTGTGAACATGTTTCGAATTGTATTGGTATATGCTGTACATATTTCAAATTGAATAAACCTTTTTAAAATGTCTGCCTTGTGACGTAGTTTGCGGATAAAGGAAAACCCCGCACAGCCATTTCGCTTGCCTGATTGGTCAAATGATCGTATTTATCCACAAATTACGTCACAAGGCAGACTTTTTAAAAAGGTCTATGGTCATCATCTTTATTCCACATACTACAAGTACACTACCTTATCCAAGTATTTCTCCATAATGGTGTTTGGATTTTCAGAGCGTGTTTCTGCCAACCAACTGCCATAAAGACCTAATGTTTGTGCATATAACAGCTTGGAACTCTTAGCATCATTCTTGAAAGTAAAAATGTAACATGAATTTTGCACATGCAATTAAAATTCTGTTGAAACAACAGTGACAACAATCTTGGCTCAATCGTCAGAGCAAGCGCCTTTCGCCTCTAAGATCGTGGGCTCGATTCTCCTGCATGCAGACTAGCTCATGACACTTAGCAGTCTTAGGTGAAAAGAGTCAGGTCAAAGGTCCACCCCAGCCGTGGGTTTTCTCCGGGTGCTGCGGTTTCGTCCCACAGAGAATGTTGACAGGTTGGGACAACCTCCAAACTGTCCCTTCCACCGTACACACAAGCTCTATATGATCAGATACGAGTCTTAAGTTTGCTGACAAAGGCGCTCTTATTAAGACTTCGACTCGATCAGGTCGAGTTGTGTCCTTCGTGCAATTCAGCTTAGCTCTCAGCTGCAAGTAAGGTAGCTCTTAGCACACCCCACTTCCTTACTATTTTACTAGAGGCATTAATGTATATTTCGGAAGCATTATAACATATTTTGGAGGAAAAAACCCCAGAAACATCACTTGATAACAATGCAGATCATATATAATCTTACTTTTAGACTGACGTTGATTTGTTTTAACTGATGCATGGCAGTCTCTTGTTCGCCTTGAAACCAAAACACTTTGGCTTCCTCAATCTTCCACGAAAAACTTGATGTTAAATTATTTTCGCCTGTTTTGATATCTTTCAACGTCGCTATTGACTTCTCTGAAATCTGGAATGTGAGAAGAACAAAAAATTCCAACTGCATTCTCTTTGTAAGATATGTATTGTAAGACATGTACTGTAAGATATGTACTGTAAGAAATGAAGACAAAGAATTATCAGTCCTAGTCGGGCAATGTTCTATATCTCGGAAATCTCGATCAACAGAACAGAGTGCTGCTCACAGAGCCCCAGATAGTCGAACGAGAAGCCCAAAATATTTAATATTTCTCCTTACACACACGCACACTGGATTACACTGCAGTTCATGCATTCTGTCGTTCAGTGGTCAAAGTGCTGCACCGCAATTGCAAGCCAGCAACTTCGATTCCATCACAACTGCTCTCGAAAACATAGCAGGGTTAGCCTGTTACATTTAGAATGTTAGGGTTTGTAATCCAAGTGAGTATATATACATTTTAAGACCTAACCAGGAACGACTGCGAAAAATGCAGCACAAGGTCCTCTGGTCTACCAGAGGACCTTGTGCTGCATTTTTCGCAGTCGTTCCTGGTTAGGTCCCAAAATGTATATATACTCACTTGGATTACAAACCCTAACATTCTAATGTTAATTCCACCAAGTGAAGTGCAAGAATCCAAATCATTAGCCTGTTACAGCGTGAAATAACGCCACAAGTTAAGTATTTTAACGGACGGGCTGAGCAGGCGAAATCAGTAAATGTGATGTTAACTGCAATTTTAATTAATTTTGAACAGCTTTCGTGTAAGAATCCGTTTTTTAATGTCAACCAAATTTCAAAAAATACCCAAAGACGAAAACAAGACTTTCAAGAATTTGTACGAACCCTGTCCTATAGCAAAGTGAAAAAAACCCACACATTTATAAAATATATTTACACTTATTAAATTTATTTATCTGTTTCTCAAACATTATGATCTCATATTTATCTGGGTTCAAAAATTCCTTCTTACTTTTAAACCAAATATTTCTTCATATTCATATTCAATTTTGACCGTCCAGAATGTTTAGAGAGAAAACAATTATCTAGTTGTAGTTATTCTTACTTGGTAACAGCCAGCATGTCTTGCGAGCTTGGAGACCATTTCACAATGCTGTATGAGTGCAGGTAATAAACACTGTCTTAGCTCCACCGCTGTGGGATCATTTTGAGACAGTGGAAGAAGTTCTTGCAGTAGTATAGTTCGAAGTGACAATATCGGCTCAAGTAAATCTAATTCATGAAAACTTTCAGGGATATCCATAATCCACTGACTAAGCAACGTGCGATGCTCTTCTTGGCTACAATGGAGAAAAACATCAAAAACATCAAGTAAACGTATTGTACGTAATATATCAGGTGCGAAGACGAGGACTGAATTAACTGCAAGAAATTCACAATCCAGTAATGTCCGAATTGTCGGATTTCATGTGACATCTCATACGAATAAATCACTGAGGTGAATTAATTTTGATCCAGTTCTAGGACGGAATCAATGCACTTCACCAGGTGTCTATAGTATTACCATACGAACAAAATACTAAAGGCAATATGGTTGGCTAACAGATAGGGTTGTACAAAGTACTGATTAGCATAAAATGTACAGCTTTAAAGTCTGTTGTGGCAATCTTTTGAAAAGAAATAGACAATTCATGTTGACAACATTTTTCAAAGGGTTTTTCATTGAAATTGAAAGTAAAAATATAAAATATTAAAAGTTAAAATATCTTTACGTCATCATCTTTGCTTCATCGAAAGTCGAAACGATTACGCACCATTCTCAAGCGTAATTGTTCGAATTTCTTTGTTCAAAGACGTTGGACATGCTTTTCATGTTTGTTCACTGATTGAGAAAATTATCAAAACAATCAAAAAATTTGAATGTAGTCATAATCAAGTGGTATATTATACTCATTAATTCGAGCGCGTGTTCCATAAAATACAAGAAAATCTCCACTTCACTTCACCTTGGGTTGAGCGATGTTACACGCAAGGTCGCCGAGAGAGGCGACGGGGCACTTTGCACTTTTCCCCAGCTCAAAAGGTGCCACCAAAGCAACAAAGGACCTTAATATTTCTTCATACAAGATTGCTTAATCTTGTATGAAGAAATTATATGCAATTACATGTAATATGTTGTAAAACATCGCTTCTCCCGTTTTTCAATTATGACGTCATAGGGCCCACATGGGGGAAGTTTCACCCCGGGCCCCGCGAAACCATTCGGCGGCCCTGAAGTTCCACGTCAAGAGGAAGACTCGTGGATATATAAATGCATGCAGAAAATAAAAATATAAAGAAAATTTACGTTTCATGAATTTTCCTCGCCTGCTCGAGCTCTCCCAAACATTGAAGTCGTAAGATTTGAGGATAAACTTCGCAAACGCTCTCGGTATTCGTTCTACATAATTCGTCGACAATCTGGAATCTGGAAATAAAATGAAGACATAGTCTTCATGTTTCGAGGTCTTAAATTGTGTATATATATATGCTCACTTGCATTATCCACCAAACTCAGCATTCTAGTTCAACCAAGTGAAATGCAAAAAAAACATCTTTCATGTTCACTTATCACAACCCGCACACTCAAAACCCCACACATACATGAACTTGTAAAGCTCAGAGTAACCCGCTGAGCACAATGCTCGACAACTGGCCTCTGTATAGCTCAATTGATTAGAGCACCAGAATCACAGGTTCGATTCCTGTGAAGTTGAGGAAATTTTTCGCAACTGTTTCTGATTAGGTCTTAAATTGTATACAGCTATTTCAATTAAGGTTGTCCCCCGAGCAAAGTGGAAAAGTCGAATACGAGCGCGAAAGGCTGCTGGGAATCGCTAATAAATTCATTCATTTAAGTTAGCGATTCCCAGCAGCCTTTCGCGCTCGTATTCGACTTTTCCACTTTGCTCGGGGGACAACCTTAATTGAAATAGCTGTATATACATCGTCACTAGGATTACCCACCAAACCCAGCAAACAAAACTTTTGCAACTATGCCAGCTAAAAGTAACTGAAAAGAAGTTCCGCCATTTTCACCAGATGTTCTTTCAACCTCCAAACTCACTTCAGTACACCCTAACACCATTTACATTAACCAGATTATGGTAGGAAGTAAGATAAAATAACCAGGAACTTTTACCAGGAATATTCAGTTAAAGGACAATGGCAACAAAAATTTTTATTGTCTCATTTGAAAGAACGTTTAAAATTTTTTCTAAAACCTTGTTACAGATTTTTCATATATTGGCTTGATTCTTGAATATTTTGATCACTGGCTGTCACGATAAAAAACTAGCGTGACCCCACTTGTGACGTATCATGCATATCTTCAATAATCCAAGATGGCGGACAGTTCATTTCTTTCAGTAAAAATATTTCAAGAGTTAAGCTTGATATGAAAAATCTGTAACAAGATTTTAGAAATAATTTTAAACGTTCTTTCAAATGAGACAATAAAATTTTTTGTTGGGTTATTTCTTGGTTTACCAGGAAAATTGTGACCAGGCTGTTTTTAGATTGTACTATCGGCATGTCAAAGTATTGGGATGAAAAAAAAACATTAACAAATTGTGAGTGACAATGTATGCTTCACTGGTTGTCATAGTAACACTAACCTGCATTCATCAAGTGAGAAATCAAATAATTTCAGATCTTTGTTTCGTAATGACTGAATGTTCTCATAGACGCACTCATGAAATCCTCCATTGTCAACTGTAAATTTATCACTAAAAATTATATTTAAAAAAAATGTTGAACACAACAACAGACACAATGTTCTAATGTGCGAATCGTGCATAGACAATCGCGGAAAATTTAAATTAATTCTTAATTATTTTTTTCATTTTGATAGAGTGGATCGTTTATCAATTTAACTTGCCTTGCACTTTTACAAATATTATTACACAATATATATTTCTACCTGATATCTTTATCAATATTCCAGATCCTGTTTCGCCAAGCCGATTCATATTGAAGTTCCAGAAACTAAAAAATATATCACACCAGCAATATTACTTCAAACTAAACTTCGGTTGATAGGGATGTAACTACCCGAAAATTACAAGGAGAACTTCGACGTTTCGAGCGAAGGTCCAAAAGGCCTAAAACAGAAGCTGCATTTGAAACTAGAGGGAACTCGAAGACTGCAGACCTCCGTCAGAGAATTATGTTATATACCATGCATGAATTATATAATGCGCGAACTGCGCATTCCAGTTTACTGGCAAAGCAAGACAAACTTTCGCTAATTTCTCAGCCAATTTTCATCCAAAATTTAATCAATTTGTTCCTTGGGCAATGTCCTTTAGATCCACATATTTTCGTATTGATACGTTTGATAGTTTTGAAGTTATCATACTGACAGACAAAGGCAAACACACACACATATGGAATTGCAGATAAACCTCCTGGTGGTAACAGGCATGTCTTTACCTCATTTTGGTTTTCATCTCCCAACCCTTTCAGATAATTGTATGTCACATGATCAAGGCCAAACGTGTTTAAAGCCTAGTGAGATCAGAGCAGAGGAAAATATTTCAATTAAAGGGTTTAAAAGAAGATGTTGGTGCCACAGTGGTTACCACAAGTGCCTTACACCTGTTCGCGGGTTTGATTCTTGCAATATTCAGTCTGATTATAATTTCACATGAGTCGCATGATGCACGAAGAGTTTTTCCCAAACTTTAGCACCACTAGACCAATTGATTAACAATTAGACAACGAATCCAAGTTGTCTATGAGCGAACAGTTAATGAAGGCAAATACGTTACCGAAAGCGAAGCCTGATACAACAAGAGACAACGAGGCCGCTAATTGTATTAGTATACACTCCTACTAACCTACTTTAAGTAACAACTGAGTGTAAAATTGGAAAGATTAAAAAAAATAAAAAGCAGAACCAGATATAGTACTACATGCAGGGCGCATTGGGCGGGGGCATGTGCATCACAAGCCCGAAGAAATACCATTTTTGAATAACAAAATAACGGACAAACAAACTAACAAAATGACTAACTCTAGAGCGATAGAGAGCGATGCCTAATTTCGTTTGAGCAGCGCAATAAGCAATTCCAGCTTTTAGTTTATGCGTGCAGGGGACGATGGGAAGTAAGGTATCACATTGCTGATTATGCTGAAAAATTAAAAATGGTGGCTGTGTAAACATGGAGTGATAGCTTATACTTGTAAATATTGAAATATTTCGGTTGTTTCGGCAGTTTTTATTGAAAATTTTCAGCATAACCAGCAATATGATACCTTACTTCCCATCACCCCCTGCGCGCATAAATTAAAAGCTGGAATTGCCTATTCGTCGGCTTCGCCTTTTTTGTTTGTTTCGCCAGCGAACAAGGTGTTACCTGCACAGTTCCCACGCACGACTGGTTATCAGACTGGCGACAATATAGATCATACGCCCCTATAACAACAACAGAGAACACATTGAGTTAATAATCTTGATAACCCACGAGAAATTGTGAGCATAGTATGGATGAAATCCAGTCCATCAAACGCGCTCCGTGCTCGCTGTTTTTCTGTGAGTAATACCTTTATGATTCTGTGTTCAAAATAGCGTTGTAAGTTTCATCGTAAGTAATTATCCTTTTTTAAGTTGAAGCAACTGTGGTTTAAGTTTAGTTGGACTTTATTGAGTTTCTCACTCGTTGGTCAGCGGATTTCCCAACAGGCTATACTGCCCAATTGATAGGGGATCCGAGGTACCCACGATTTAACGTCCTTATTCGAGGATTGAACCCGGATCTCCCAGGTTCAAAGGCAAGCCTGGTGACTAAAATACAGTAGAATAGTCATGGAGGACTTACACATAAAACCAAACTTACTCAGAGCTTTTCCCCAATGTTTTTCTTGTTCATAAGTATGTATCCTTGCTTTGAGTTCAGTTGAAACTCCGCAACCATACACTGCATCAGGTTCACCAATAGAGGCGTAAGCTTCAAATAAGATATTTTGATAGTTCGACTCAGAACTCTCTTCTGTACTTTCACTACTGATCTCCATAGCAACGTCCTGAGTGTCTGAACCAGATGCAACTGAATAGGAGGATGTTGCCCTGCAAGAAAGTTGCTCAACTATTGATAAAATTTGGAAAAATTATGGCAAGCAGTAGTGGAGTTAGTTATTGAAATGCCATGTCAACAATATACAACTCAAATGCACAATGCCATTGTCTACGGACAAGTTACGGTCTACACATAACACAGGTCTGTACTAACTACTGTATATAATTATAAGTTGTACTACAGAATTATCGGTTGTATACTATATCATTATCGACATCAGATCAGATCATCATATACTATTATTTAACGCTGTTCTCAGGGTGTTCACTTTTCGGTGAAGGTGAAATTCAAGGACTTTTCCTAGAACTGGGAAAAATGTTTGAAAATGGCACGGATTTGCCGTAAATAAATCACTTTATTCAGTAATTTTAATCAAAATCACTAATGTTGGCACAGCTGGAGATTAAGGAAATTAATTCCAGGACTTTCAAGGACTTCTACTGATTTTCAAGGACTATCCAGTCCTGGAATGTTTTTTTTTCTAATTCAAGGACTTTCCAGGATTTTGAAGACCCGTGGACACCCCGTGTTCAAAACTTTAAATATAAACCCATGGACACAATGAAGGAGCTTCTTGTTCAGTACATACATGATGGTACAGAATAAATATTACAAACATCGCCAGAGTACGAAAACATGCTCGATTTCCAGAAGGATTCCATGTGCCACCGAACAGCTGTCGTGAAATGTTCCATAAATCATGGAATATCAATGCGAACTTAAGAGGTTCTGGGGCAGGCCTTCCCGCGTGAGTGGATCGGTTTTGGACCGCGGGAGACGGCCTGGCGAAATTCGTCAACTTGGCTTTACTCCTAAATTAATAAAATATCCTTACCTGTCAGTATTTCGTTCCATAACGAAATATCTTCATTGTTCAAAGGCATATCGTTATACAAAAACATCGATGTAAATATGTAGAACCTAGGGCCGCTCGAAGGGCAAAAATGGTCCCAAGAAGGGCAGATTTTCGAATTGTGCTAGGCCTTCTCACTTCCCGTCTCTCCTCAGGCTTCTCAATCCAGAGCGCCTATCATTGCGGAAGCGAAAGGCAAGAACTAGGCTGGGCGCAACCCTTGTAAATCCCATGCTTAAAAACAGAAAATCTTACTTGTGAATATCTCTCCATATCTCGATATATAATATAGCAGTGCAGTAAGCAGAACTCTTCAACGCAGCTTCAGCAAGTTCTAAATAATTCAATTCTAGCCAAAAGTTACTGTCCCACGATGTTCCCGACGTTCCAGACCTCACATCACGTGGTTGTTTGCGTAAATAATTGATCACATTTAACACTGAATGAATAGAATCATGAGTTGCTAAAAAACAAGAAAACAACCATGAGTTAAAAGAAGAAATTATCTATCTTTCAGTCACTTGGTCTGTACATCTCTTAGTTCGTGAGTCTTGGTGAGAGTCTGCTATGCATTCTTTACAACTCCAACAACAGCAACGACAACGACGACGGCGACGACAACAACAACAACAACAACAACAACAACAACAACAACAGCAACAACAGCAACAGCAACAACAACAACAACAATAACAACAACAACAACAACAACAACAACAACAACAACAGCAGCAGCAACAGCAACAGCAACAACACCTTGTACAAGCATAACTAAAACAGTAATTTTGTGTAGGTGCTATTTTTTGTTGAACATTCAATAGACAAATTTGGCTAAAGTTTGAGTATAGCCAATTCACAGCTTTAGATAACCCATGACTAATTAGCATTAGATCTACACGAGTGAATAGCTCATACATAACTCTGAGTTTCGTACATTCCATGTTCAACTAGGCATGCGAGTTATCTAAAGTTGTGAAATGGGTAGCAACGATGTAAACAACGTTAGCCAGATCTGTCTGTTATGGCGATGTTAGACGGGCCGATTTTCAACGACAATTTGTCAAAATGTTACTGAACCAATACAATTTCGTTTAACATAATTTGCATAAAACTCTTGATTGAAGATCGTTCCGTGTAACATCGCCACATGTTCATTTACCTTCACTTGAATCATTATTGCCAGTCGTCGTGATGAGTGGTGTACTTGCTCTGCTTTGGTTTGAACAAGAATGGGCATGAGATAAGAATATTTTTCTGATTTGTTCCGACAACTGTTCTCGATAAGTCGCTCCGTGATTGAGGAGAATGTCATGAATAAGATATGGAAACACGAGATCAGCAAACGGAGCCTGAAAACAGATATCAAACACGTCGGATTGCACAAGTTAATTCATTTAAAAAACACAGAACTCAGAAATAGTCACCTGCCTTTACTTAAGGTAACATACTACGACTGGTTTCAGGTTGAAGATTTATTATCAAAAATAACTTTCTTACGATATTTTGGAAAGCTTATTAAAGTTGGTGGTATTTATCTTCAATTTGTACTGGTTAACATATACTTAGAAATGTAAATTGTTCTTGTTTCAGATCAATTTTTACCAGTTCCTCATTACTGGGGAACATGTTTACCCCAAACTAACAAGACACGAGGCGAAGTAATGACTTTTTGCCCCAGGAAGAATTGGAAGTGGCAAACTAAATGTGGCAAGCCAATCAGTAAATTAATATGTGGTTAAAAAATACTTACATGTACTTTACACATTTGAGACAGACATTGAAATACTTCATCCTGAACAACACCGCTATCAATGATTTTTGAAGTCAATGTTGAGATCCATTCAGTGTGGTTGATGAAGTTGCCAGGATTCCAGAGATCACAATCTCGTACGATCGCTGAAAAACTTTGAAGGTTTGATTTCACTGCAACTTCGTCTTTCTCTGATTTCTTTATAACAAAACGAACAATGAAACAAAATGTTATATCAGTTTAGGTTTGTGGAAACACCCCAAATTCATTATTTAAAAAGTTAAATAAAAAGTTTAAACAGTTAAATAGGACATATAGCATATTCAGCACACATACGATATATACGGTGTAATTTAGTAACTCATAAATATTTACATCAATGGTAATACATAACAGTACATTAAATTTAATGAAACTTTTAAACCAACTTAACAGGAAAGTCATAATAACTATTAGAAACCAAACAGAAGCCAACGATATTTTTTATCTCAAAAATAAATACTTCGTAAAATCTTCTTAATAAGCTTAACCTTACTAACCAAAAGAAGACCTGTTTTGTAAAAATTATAAATATGTACTAAATTGTAAACGTATTCATCACTAATTAATTTTGTTCTTGTAAATTTGTAAGGGCCGTATGTTACATAACTATCATGGTTAATATCGTGAAGTAAAGTTTTTACTTTGAACACTATGAAGAAAACTATGTGTAGCACATAAGGGAAAAAGTACGCACAAAGAGATTTTTACAATGTTGGAGGATATTTAAATTGCAAACAAGGAAAATGGCGCTGATGACGTAACCAAGAATAGGTGCTATACAACTACATTCCCCAGGGATTCAACGACTAAGGGCAATCAGGTTATACTCGAGTTTCACGTGCAGCAAGGTTTGGGATGGGGTTGCCATTGGGGTCAAGATCAAAGAGGAATACGTGCGTCTGGGAACTCCGTCAAATGTATCCAATAAGACGGCGATGATGTCACGTGAGAACCAGGATCGCACTGTCTGTGGTTGAAAAGATGATGTCATCGAAATTTTTAGACTTGCTTCATTTTTTATGGGGATTATGAGATCAGTAAACCATGAACTGTTCTTATAGCAGACTGGATAGACCTATCAAAGCCATACATAATGATTTCAATGATCAAAACTGAACCCAATTCCAGAGACTTGAAGCAGTCTAAAATGTTTTACCTTTTTTCGCTTGTTGGGTTTAAAAGGTTCAAGATATCCAAAGAGATGATCAATTTTCTGTTCTTCGTAACATTTCATCAGCATGACGATGCTGTGTTTACCAAGAATGTCTTTCAAACATGAAGATGCTGCAACCACCTTCTTTATGCTAGAAATCAGCAAAGAAAAATATATACTTATTTTCCTGGAAACCATGTTTATTCAGGAATAATGCCGTACAATAATGAAGAAATTCAAGTAGTACACAAGGTTGAGCACAAGGTGGTGAATGTGGAAATTGTGAGCGTAAACTGTACACGAACAACACAATTTATATTGGAGCAATATGAAAACCAACTTGTCTAGCGAATAAAATTTCATGTAACATCATTGTATTGCGAGTTGTCGTCAATGCAATTTGACGTCGTTATGTTTCGTTTGACGTCATTATGTGCACGGTCAATTACTAGCAAAGCAAATAAAATAATTTTGTATTTATTACATCTGAATTTGTAAATATAAATAGATAACTACCTTAACTTTTAGACTTTTAAAACACAGGACCTTAGTTGATAACAGTAAATTTTACTAATCAGGCATTCCTGTATAAATATTAAATATTATTATCTATGTATACGGGAGTTTTGGCATTATACGAAATAATTGAGCTAGTGTTATCTGCCGAAGCCAACAATGTGAATACAACATACAAACAAGATATTGCTAAGACGTTCAACTCACTCTCTATCAATGAGACAATCATTGAGTACGTGAAGAATTCGACAATTACGACAACTTTCTTCATCTCCTTTGAAAGCCTCACACGCTTTGCTATAGTTGAAGTTAGCATCGTCTGAAGAAAAAAAACAATTCAACTGAAGTTGGAACAACTTGTTGCGAGTCTGTTGGTCTCATCAACATGTGCTAAACTTGTCAACAACTTGGAACAAGCAACAAGCAGTGCCAACACATCTTGTTGACGCTTTGACATTTATACCTTGAGACATGGTGAGGTTCAAAGATGAAACATATCTCCATGATCCAATCTCTGCTAAAAGTTTAGCAACTTCAACTATCACTTCTTTTCGTTGAGTTTTCACGCTAACCAGCCGCTTCAACAGTCTCATTGATAGTCCTCCTAGAGAAAATAAAACTGCAATGAACGAGACGCTAAACAAAAGAATGATTCGTAAATTATTAAAAAAAAGTGGTAATAATATTTCAAAATTGGAAACGAAGGTTGGAGGGTTCTCGAAAGACATCTTGTTCTCTCAATCATTGAAATTTAATCAATTTATCCTAGAGTTAAATGAACAATATCATTCAACCCTAGACGGGATCTGAATATTCATACACAGCTGGGACAGGATGAAGAGGAATTAATGGCGAGAAATGTTTTAACTATGAAAAATAAATAAAATATCCAATATACTGCTTTATATTGCTCTTGGTATAATACTTGAAACCTTGTTGAGAGGATTTGACCTCAAGGACTAGATGAAGTTTGTGTAAGGATGTGTGATAGCATAGTTATACAAATAAAGCAATGGAAGCAACGATACGAGACAATGGTACAAGAAAATTACCATCGAGACCAACTCTAGTTGCTTCTTGTAGATCATTCTTATGATGTGTAAATCTTGACCGTAGATAACGAAGACCTTCCACCCTGGACGTGGAACGACAACGGCCACTCATTGAAAGATAATGTTCAATTTCCTATACGGAAACAACAACAATTTACTTTTGGAAGTGCCCAAGGGAAAGAGGGCATGCATTGATAATAAAGAAATAAAAAATTTTCACTGATGTGAAAAACTTTGTAAGTGATCCATCAGTGCCAAATTTTCTGACTGACTAAAATGAATTAAAATGTCCCAACGACAGCGGTAAACACTGGTAGGGTGAGGGGGATAAAAGAGGGTGAAAAGGGATAAAACCTTTGTCGAACGACCAACAATATTATTTTTAAACAACGAAAGTCTAAAACCCTGACCAAAGTTCCCCCCAATGTTTCACGCAGTGTCGCCCACTGAGGATACACAAAAGAAGTTGTTCTACAAATGAAGAGTTATTTTGTGTGTAACTAGACTATTTAATATTCATGTGCATGAAATAGAAAGCCAACGTACCGCTGCTAGTGTGAAGTATTCATCATTTCGACGTACAGACCAGTAAGCCTCGTTAAACACTGCAAACTGAGGTTGATCAGGGAATGGATCGAGACACGAGATAGACGACTCTAAACAGGACTTGTTGTCAACAATCAGGAACTTCAGTAAAGCAACCGCCTAAAAAAAGAAAGAGTATAAAATGAATCGATACACATAATGGAAATTGTGCAACTACGGTATATATAGTAAGAGAGTAAGAGATAGGATAGGAGAGTCTTATTTTACTGCACCTTCTTAGATCGATTATCCTTTGTCAACACAAACGGGATAATTTCATTGACAATGTCCAGAAGATGATGACCAATTTCCTGGGAAAATACAAAATGAAGTTACATACAAATGTTTAACATTTTCGACAAAATTCATCTTCAAGGTCCAGTAACAAAATAGGATCAGATTCCATGCAGACTATTATTATAAATACAACAAACCTGTGGACAGCAAGACAGCGCTACTTTACAAACTTGATAGAGTAAATCACAGCTTGGAGTGAAAACGTCATTATCCAGTTCAATGTTAATTTCTCCCTCACGCATTAAACCATTAATTCTCAAGATATTTCTAGGATTATGACGCGATATGGTCCTTATTATGGTGTAGACAATGTCTCTGACGACAAACGCCCATGTTCCTGCCAATCCTTGGTTTAAATCTTGGAGTAAAAGCAGCACAAACAAACGATACATAGCAAGAAATGAACGCCTCTTATGAAATATGGAAGTATCTTCCAAATGTTCTGACAACCTGAGCAGGATCTTCTGAATATTCTCCTACAGAGAAAAGTGAAAACTGAGTGAAATCTAGTTAGCGACAATAGCAAACTTAAGGAAGGCTTAGTCTAGTACGGGAACAAGAAACAGCAGGGCATTGGGATAATTCTGGGTTTCGCTGTGACGTCAGAATTTTAAAACAACCGTAACAAACGGCGAAGGGCCCTGTGCACAGGGACACACGTATACAGAAGGCGAGCTACTTGAGAATTGTGCTCAATCAGGGGGCGGTCAGGTTCCCCCGTTACCGTCGCCGCCCCTGACAACGTGAACAGAATAACAGAAGCTATCAAAGCAAAGAAACACAAAACAAACAACAGTAAATTTAAAAGAAGGAACAAGCATTTAACAAAAAAGAAATAAATATACTTTTCTTTTGCACAAGATTGATACGAGTGTATTATTCGAGCCATCATGACACTTGGTGAGATAATCTAAAGTTGCTTTGATGGCATGTGAAGTGAAGTGTGGTTGTTCTGTAGGCGGGTCGTAATCTCTACAACGAAAGAAATGTATTGGACTCAGCAAACAAACAAAACTTAATTACCTTAGTAAAATTAATATTGTTTTAAACACGTCGACGTAAATCATGGTATTTGCTCTTGATTACAGAGTACTATGGTTAGTGTGTAACCTCTGCCACCAGAATTACAGAGTACAACACTATGGTTAGTGTGTACCTCTCTAACCAGAATTACAGAGTACAACACTATGGTTAGTGTGTACCTCTGTAACCAGAATTACAGAGTACAACACTATGGTTAGTGTGTAACCTCTGTAACCAGAATTACAGAGTACAACACTATGGTTAGGGTGTAACCTCTGCCACCAGAATTCTATTTCTGTAATTAATATGCGGTTGTCTGACTATAATTTCGCCTCGGTTGCATGTGAGAAGAGTATAGCAAACTTTACCAAACATTGCAGGTTTTCTCCGGTTACTTTTGTAGTAACACGAGATGAATAAAATATGTCTAACAGACCAAATAATTATTAATATCAAGGCATGAGAAAGTCCGCCAGCATGGCAGCATGCTGCCAGGAAATTTTTTTAATCTCACAGGAAATTTTTAAGGAAAAGCAAGATATCAAGAATGAAGCTTGAGAAATTTCAAAAATCAGCATTAAAGTAACAAACATCACAATTAGAGCATATAAATACAACAATCATAACATAAAAATTTGTATCATGTGGCAGTGCCACCGCTATATTTTTCTTAATATTGAGGTAGTATACGACTTATTAAGGTGGTATATACGACGCTGTTATTGAATTACAACCAAAATTCAAATTTATAAAAAAAATTGACAGGAAATTTTTGGTCTGGGAAGCCTGCTGCCAGGAAGAAAAATATTTTATTAAGGCTTGATTAATATATTAAAAGTACGCCAGCAAAGTACACTCGAGAACCAGCGCTATTCGAAATTTACTAATTAAAATTTACTAAAAATAAATACACACGAGAACCAGCGCATTTCCAAAATTTCCCCTAACCTGATGAAGTGAGAAACGTCAGGCAACTCGCTTGGTGAGTCATGCATTTTTAACAAAAGTTCGACGATAAGTTCATCAAACTTCACCACCATCAATTTGTCAGTAACCTGGACAAAATATACAATTATAAACTACATGTTACTATCGCAATGAAAGTGCTACTCAACCAGGGACGTCCCAAAAGACGGCGGGCGTGTCCCTACCCACCATAGATATAGGAGATCTAGATTGCTAACGCATACCTAGCGCAGGCGGGGCCTACATGATAAATCCAAGATGGCGGTACAACAGGGCAAAAAGACTATAGATTCTATTACGAAAATCAGGATTTTTGCAGTTTTTGTCGTCGCATTGTTTCGAAACTTATTCGGTCAAGTTTTATGGTAAAGAGAAACTTACCGCGAAGATTTTGAGCATATATATGATTGACTTGGATGAAAACTCGCAAAATTATCCATCGATAAAAGTTCGTGTGAAATGGTCACTTGGTCAGTTCGAGCGTTTTATTGCCAGAAACACTGTGCTATGTTAACATCTAGCCTCGTGAATGGTGTTTTATACTTGCAACAAACATTGTGCAATATGTAGAGAAATAGCATGAAAATTAATTGTGGTAGTCGTATTCGTTCAGGTCAAGAATGCCCAAGACTTGGAATTATGAAATGGACATATTGTATTTATACTGTCAAAATCGGGAAGTATATGATCCTAAACTAGATTTCACGTTTAAACAGTATAAAACACCATTCACGAGGCTAGATGTTAACATACACAGTATTTCTGGCAATGAAACGCTCGAACTGACCAAGTGACCATTTCACACGAACTTTTATCGCTGGGTAATTTTGCGATTTTTCATCCAATTCAATCATATATATGCTCAAAATCGTCGTGGTAAGTTTCTCTTTACCATAAAATTTGACCGAATAAGTTTCGAAACAATGCGACGGCAAAAACTGCAAAAATCCTGATTTTCGTAATAGAATCTATAGTCTTTTTGCCCTGTTGTACCGCCATCTTGGATTTATCATGTAGGCCCCGCCTGCGCTAGGTATGCGTTAGCAATCTAGATCTCCTATATCTATGCTACCCACAAACTGACTGGTGAAAGACTGGGTCATATGAATGCTTGGGTATTCAGCGACAAGTGCCAGGGGTGACCCAAGCCTCGCTCACTAGGGTCGCATTGTTTGTCAGAGTCGCCTTGCTTGCACATATTGTAACATCATTACTAGCCTATACTTTATTTGGGTATATGAAACTCTACATATTATTATTACGGAGGTCAAGATTTGACTACTGCTACCACTACCATTCACTGACTTAGTACCCATCTGATTGGTTAATCCGATATATCAAACGCATCTGATTGGTTAATCCGATATATCAAACGCATCTGATTGGTTAATCCGATATACCAAACGCATCTAATTGGTTAATGATCCCTCAATGGTAGCGGTATAGTGGTAGTCAAATCTGAACAACTAGTGCATACCAGAATGCACATACCTCTTTTTGAAGGATCTTCTCCACAAAAGAGTGACAATCGTACGCTCTTCGTTGATCTAACTCTGGTTCCTGAGAGTCAGTCTTCTGTCGACCTTGTTCAGCAAACGATGGAACAATAATTGACATGATCTTACAGAAATCAAGAACAAGAAACTCTGTCCAGTCACCATCATTACCAATCTCCCGTCCAACCGTCTTCAAAGATTCTGTCTCCTTAAAACGCCAAATTAAGTGTGGCATGATTGCAGCATGATGAGTTCTAAAATCAATTCATAACTTTACATTGAAACAATTTATATTTACCAAATGATGTTACATAAACCAAGTTAATTTTCGTATTAATATCCATATTATTTAAATGTCAATTTGGGAAGTTGAACTCCCAGTGTTTTTGGATAATCATAACCTGGAAAGTTCTATGCAGTTGCATGGTATAAAATTATACGGTGCGCGAAATAGCTACGGTATATAGGAATCAGTTATTTCAAATTATTTAAAAAATAGCTAAAGCCAAACATAAATACTGGAAGTTTCCATGTTGATCATGTTGCACCCTCCACGCTTTGTCACCCCGCTACTTTTCAGAGCACCCCCCCCCCCTCCCCCTCCATTGCTAGTGTTTCAGTTCTATACCACTGCATACTAACAACCACAATTTAAATATTGTGCAAATCCCTACAATCCTAATCCCTAACCCTTCTCCTATCCCTTATCCCAATCTTTACCATTATTCTAACACTAATCCTAGTCGTAATTCTAATCCTAATTTTATCCCTAACCCTTACTCTAACCACCATACTATATAATCTGCAGCAATACTGATGTTAAATTGTTTAGCAAAGTTAGTGTGAAGCTTTTTTGGGACATTTACTGTATATTCTAAGCCAGCTGAAGTTACCTATAGTCACTCATGTTGGATTAATGTGGTACTTTGTAAACAAGTGATATTAACACAAAATTCATTCAACGGCGCAATAATGCAATTAGTATAATATGTATGCTGGAGATATCTCGTTCAGAAAACAACTAACTCACCTCAGGAAATCAGCAAGTGACTTAAATTCTAGTGCTTGAACTGGAAAATCAGCTAACTTAAAGCCATGATTTAACCAACTGTCAATAATACAACCAATGTGAGTCTTGATGAAGACCTCTGTTGATTCATAACCCAAGATTGCACTGATCTGACGAATAACCTTGGAACAAAACAAGATATAAGTATAGGTATACTGGCTCAACCTCGTACTCAGGCTCGGCCATGTTACACGAGGAAATCTTCGCTGCAAGTTGCACGTGATATAATCTCAATTCTGTAGATACGCACAAAACTACCTGAAAAACACAAGCAGAACTTCGACGTTTCGAGCAAAGGCCCTACTAACTCCAGTTGGCTACTGACTTCCCAACAAATATGTAGACATTGATACACAAAATGAGGCTATCAGTACCTCCAAGATCCCTCAATGTTTCTTGTAATACCTGTAGTTTGTAACGGTGTGGCAATAAAGTAGCCTGCCTGGCAGGTGGTTAGAAAGGTTCAGATTTAACTTTCACAACTTTCACTACCGCTACCATTAAGAGACATTAACCAATCAGATGCGTTTAATCTACCCGATTAACCAATCAGATGCACACAGAGCAAGTGAGCAGTAGAGGAACCTGAACGACTCTAATGAAAAGACGAAATACAGTATTTCGAACTCGCAGCTCAGGTAACGATTTGTTGAAAATCAATACTATGAGCATTTATTCCATAGAACAAAGATCCTTAGGAATATCAATTCAACTCCGTCTAACTACTTATTAACTATATCCAGATTTTAGCCATTTGGGTATTACCCTTATACCAAAACGTTTAGCGGCATTGGTAGGTCCGTATTTTATGATTAATGCTCAGCCTGAATCCTGACGTACCAATGATTAACACAATATTGAATTAGTGCCCAGTCTAAAAGGCTAGAACGGCCACCATATTAGTCACAGATGAGATAAGGGATTTCTTGTTTGTTAAACAATATATAAAAAAAACAACAAACCTTGGCAACTATTTCTTGATCTAGTTTCTGCTCCTTCGTGGCTTGAAATAATAAACATATAACTTTGGCTTCACACCAACAGCTCACAGTTACGATTGTTTTAAACGCTGAGAGAAGACTGGCTGCTCTGTTCACTCCTTCATCTTCACTTTCACTCAGTTTCGTCTGGAAAAAATAACTTTCTTACTCCAAAGACTACTACAACATTGTAAGAACAACATGTGAAATGCCAGTCGTTGAGCTTGTTTGTGACACGATAACTTTTAAAAGTTTGTACGGGGTAAACAACAACCTCGTTCACAGGCTCTGGTAGGAAATGGTCATGTGATCTGCAAGACCCTGGTAGGAGCTGGTCACGTGATCTGCAGATTTTTTAATTTATGATTATAATGTTGATAAATATTTGATATTTATACTTTAATTTATAGCTTGCATTTTGTTTTGCAAGATTGGTTTGATTTTAAAGGAATCCAAGTTAGTTTTAAAATTAGAAATCTGCTAGATTTTAGCACCATCTGGTCTGGATACCAGGCTGGACAAGTAAAGGAGTTATATGAACTAAGTAATAATTCATCAACAAAAATCTTATGCACATTTCATCTTGATTAACAGAAGTTGGATACTTTAAGCTAAAACAACTTATATCTTTAAAATAATCGATAAACATGATGAACATTCATATGTATGTGTTTCATAATTGCTCACGTTTTATTTAAGACTTACCTCTACAACAAGGGATTTAGATAAGTAAAGAGCGACAATGTCAAGTAGTTCATCTTGGATGGCAGGCTTCTCGGGAACACTCAAACTTTTAGATTTAAATTTGAGGAATAGAATTCCAATTGCTTCAGCCATGTACATCCTTACTGAAAGACTTTGGTCACACAATAGTCGAGGAAATACATGAGATATATGTACAGACGAATCTAAAATGGAAAAAAATGAATATATGTTGAATATACAGTATGTTGAATTATTTCACCGATGCCCAGCGATAGCAACCATGATGAGTTTCAGCTACCGCTAAATAGAATGTATAATTTGTATTATACTTTCCATGTTATTCCCCGTTATTCGAATGCTGATTAGCTTAACGGAGTAATGGAATAATAGTTGAAGGGTCTTGTATAGATGGAAATTATCGAGTGGAATTATAAATGTTCCTGGTTAGTCTAATACTTATATATAAATTTATAATTCCACTCGACATAATTCCATTTCCAAGACCCTTCAACTATATTATTCAATCCAGTGAGATGCCAACAAAATCTCGATATTTACTGGAATACAAAACAGCTTTCAAATTTTGTAATTACAATGGTATTCATGCACACATATTATTAATTAAAAAAAAAAATTATTAATTAAATTGAAAATATATTTACGAAAAACTAACCGTTATTATTTTCTTGTATCTCAAAGAAGGCAAGAGTTTTGTCCGGATCAAACTGAAAGATAACAAGTTTTAAATTACCAATTGATTACGACAACGGAACTAAGAAATCCAAAAAAGTTGGGTAAAGCTTGCTGTCTATATATTATAAGAGATGAGTTATGTATAAGGGAAATCTCGTACCCACAGTCATCAATTGAGTGGCTCTGGTTATATTATAAGAGATGAGTTATGTAAGGGAAATCTCGTACCCACAGTCATCAATTGAGTGGCTCTGGTTATATTATAAGAGATGAGTTATGTAAGGGAAATCTCGTACCCACAGTCATCAATTGAGTGGCTCTGGTTATATTATAAGAGATGAGTTATGTAAGGGAAATCTCGTACCCACAGTCATCAATTGAGTGGCTCTGGTTATATTATAAGAGATGAGTATGTAAGGGAAATCTCGTACCCACAGTCATCAATTGAGTGGCTCTGGTTATATTATAAGAGATGAGTATGTAAGGGAAATCTCGTACCCACAGTCATCAATTGAGTGGCTCTGGTTATATTATAAGAGATGAGTATGTAAGGGAAATCTCGTACCCACAGTCATCAATTGAGTGGCTCTGGTTATATTATAAGAGATGAGTTATGTATAAGGGAAATCTCGTACCCACAGTCATCAATTGAGTGGCTCTGGTTATATTATAAGAGATGAGTTATGTAAGGGAAATCTCGTACCCACAGTCATCAATTGAGTGGCTCTTGGTAAGAGATTGCCGTGAGGTTAAAACACAATTACAGAGCGACCGGAGAGAGTGAAGAATGTACACATTGTCAAATTTAAAACTAAAAATTACAGTCCAAATGATGAGTATTCCACAATTGTCACGCTAATACAATAAAAACATAAAGATTTACCCGGATAAACGTGTCCATGCACTTGGCAATTTGAAGACGCACTGACGAACAATAACTACTCTCTCTCAGGTTCCTGCACAATCAAAAGAAAGTTTCAACACTAGGAAGAGTGCTAGAAAATACATTAATTTTTCATCAAACATGAAATTCAATAAAACAATACAATACATTTCACTCGGAATAACACTTCCTTCGCTGGGAATGTTCCAATTGTCTTTAACTATAACCGACAAGGAAAAATGAATGTATGACGTACCAAAACGCCTTCAAGAGATGCAAGGAACGCACTTGTGCATCCTTCATATCTTCGTCATTCATGGCTTCTCTTCTTCCACATTGTGTTGCCAGCAGAGTCAGTAGACGCAGACCTTCCTTGCAATATTCCTGATCCTTACGATATTTAGATATAGATATCCTGGAACAATTGCAGAGAACTATAAATAACACGCAGTCAAAGCATCCACAAACAGTGTTTTAAACGTGGGATCTAGTATGTCGTATTTTATAATAAGCTCTCACAAATGATATCTGAAATACCTGAAATACCTGAAAAAGATGTTTTAATTTTTTTCCAAATTCAGGCAGTTCAGACACGACAGCTTATTGCAGTCATGGTGTACGGTTTTTGACAACAAAATTTAGTGTGTATTTTATGTCTTTTCGATTGAGTGCATGGTCGCACGTCGTAAATTAAGCTGCTTAATTTTTGCTGCGATTTCTACTGATTTTCTTCTTCTGATGTATGTGAACGAGTGGATGAGTTACGAATGATCTGAGTTTTTGTACCCTCATCTCAACATTCATAACTCATTCACTCATTCACATCTATATTCACATATTGCAAGTGTAACCTCATCTCAACATTCATAACTCATTCACTCTTTCACATCTATATTCACATATTGCAAGTGTAACCTCATCTCAACATTCATAACTCATTCACTCATTCACATCTATATTCACATATTGCAAGTGTAACCTCATCTCAACATTCATAACTCATTCACTCGTTCACATCTATATTCACATATTGCAAGTGTAACCTCATCTCAACATTCATAACTCATTCACTCATTCACATCTATATTCACATATTGCAAGTGTAACCTCATCTCAACATTCATAACTCATTCACTCGTTCACATCTATATTCACATATTGCAAGTGTAACCTCATCTCAACATTCATAACTCATTCACTCGTTCACGTCTATATTCACATATTGCAAGTGTAACCTCATCTCAACATTCATAACTCATTCACTCGTTCACGTCTATATTCACATATTGCAAGTGTAACCGGGCCTTTATATACATATTCTCCGTGACGGCCGACATTGGATCTCCAAAATTAAAGATTCTTACATTGGGGCATAATGCATACATGCAGTATAAATTTCAATTAATGAATACTCTTGAAACTATCGAAATGCTATCGAAAACGACTGTGCATACCCGAGGTTCTTTACAATAACCAAGGCAACATGGCCTTGTATCGGACCAGAACATAAGATGAAAGCAGCAGTGAAGAACTGAAAATAAAAATATACAAAACAATCATACATCAAGTGAAACATGATTTTGTAATTAATTCATCAAGCCCAGCCAGGGCCAATATACTCGATAATTCTGCTTTAATATACTAGTATACAGGTACCTCAGACTACGTCTGTCTGCCTGAGTACTTAATCTTGGGTAAACTACTAAATGTAGGATACTTTATAGTTGAAGGTTTTGTAGAAGACATTATCGAGCGTAAACCTTATATCAAATTATTAGACATTTTGAAGAGCAAAGACTTACCAACTTCGAATGAACAGGCTTTAGGATATCAAACTCCTAGATGACGATAAACGAAGGACTCAGTTTAAAATGAGAAATATATTCCAACAGTATGTAGAGCGTGTATCCATGAAGGGATCGACTATATATAGATTAAACAGGGTAAATTAAACAGCCAAGTCGTGAAACAAGGATTTCCTTGCTTAACAATTTGAGACTTGTTTTCACTTGCCACGCTTGTTTAATTAAATAAATGCAATCCCCAGTCTATAGACCTTTCCGCATTAAATCGTGAATAATGCGTGACAAGGAATGCTTCAGGCAGTCTTCATATTAACCATTTACAAGGATCACTTTCTTTTTGAACGTTTTATTATTTAAAATTACTTCGTGTAACCGTGCCTTTATTATTCAAAGACATTTTTACCGTTGACTGAAAGTATTCAAAAATCTGGTTTTGAATATTATCCTGGAGATCACTTGACTCATTCAGTCCATCATCAAGACATGTGCACCATGAGCTCACTATTTTCATGTAAGAAATTCTTGATTTGTCGTTTTCTGATAAGTTGTCTGAAACAAACATGAATTTTACAATTAATCGCAATTTTAGCCGTCAATCGCTCTTTGGACAGTACATGGAGAAATCAAGTGAATATATCAAGTGAGCAGAAAAATAAGTGGGTAGGCATGCTATACTGATAGAAAGACTACAATATTCCTTTCAGTGAACTTTCAAACATAGACGGATTTTCTGGGGGGGGTGCAGGGGGTGCTACCACCCCAATATTAGCTATAACCCCCCCAAACAAAATGTCCACCCCCCCCCCAATATTCGGCATAATAAATAAATAATTAAATACTCCACTCCAACTTGCAGAGTGTTGATGATACAAAATAAACGTAGGAGTACATTCGAACAGAAAAAGACAGTGCAACACTCTGAAACTAATCACTCCTCGCTTGCATTCACTGGTTTATTGGAGCAATTGTATTATCTGGTTTATTGGAGCAACTCTATTATCTTCCCTGAACAGAGTTTGCAGTGCCTTGTCATGCGAATAGCTTACACGCATGGAACGTTTGGAATTTTTACGAACACTATTTTTAGTTTTTAATTCTTTTAGGAAATAGACTTGCCTAGATTTAATCTTTACGCCCTAAATATTATTTACATCGGAGTTGCATCATAAATTGTACTCGGATTCAAACAACACAATGTGAATGACTTTATAAAAGTAAAAGCATATTGTGTATTGGCCTATAGGGTTTACACTTTTACAGGTTCATTTAACTTTAAGTCTTTAACTCTCTCAAGTCTCAACAGACAATCGGACATGCCAAACCATTGATATGACAAATTGACAACTTCAAAAAACTTTTTCGAAGCTAGAAATCATGATTTTTTTCAAATTTTTCCTGGCATACTTTGTTCTCTGCTCTCTAGACTCCCCCTCGTGGCTCTAGTGCTCCACCTCTAGAATATAGACCTTACTGGGGTTTTGTGACACTTTGTGTTGCTTCAGTCACCTGCTCACGGCTCACCCCCCTAAAATTTCTGGCACCACCCTAGTAATAAATATGAAAATCCGTCTATGCTTTCAAACATGTATACCAGAGTTGATCTTTTGATCTGACATGGAACTTGGGAGATTGTCATTTGTTTCAAAATCATCCATAACTTCATCGCTATCAATAAATGTCCCGTCAAATTCATCAACAACCATACGAGTCTTGTTAAGTTGCCTGGGCTGGTAAATAAATATGAAAATATTAAAGGGTTGTATAAATTCTTAATTACTTTTTAAAATGACACTATGGGCGGACAAAAAGAAAAGTCATGGGGGGGGGTCACGCAAAGGAAAAAAGAGGGGGGATTCGAAAAAGAGGACAGCAAAGAAAAATATCTTTAAAATTCCGCAAAAAAATTCTAGCACAAGTAGAAGGCTGAAAACAATTCGTGGAAGCTGAAAATCCTCCCCCCCCCCCTCGCCACACCACCCATCACTTTTCTACTAGTCCGCCCCTTAGATGACACTTCTCCAAGTGGCGCCACACTAAGCAAGCTCACAAAATTGGCTTGATCGCGGTAGGCGTCGAACCCGACCTAGGTCCCTCGCAGAAATTGATCCTGCGGCCCTGCCAGGGACCTAAAGTTAAATGTAAAATTTCCACTCGACAATTTTCATCTACAATACCCATCAAATATCATTCATTCGAGTGAGATGCCACAAAAATCTTGATATTTACCCATAACCTACACATGGCAGTACCCTAGTACAATATATATATTTCAAACACTCATTAATAATTCATGAAGCAATTATCCAATCTAGAGTAAGAAATTAGTCACGTGCATACGTCTTTATACCAGCTAAAGAACACTTTAACAAAAGACCATTGTTATGCAAACTATATAAAGATTTTTATATAAAGATTTATATGTATAAAGGTTTTTATATAAAGATTTGACTTATTATGCATACGTTTTTGAAGTCATTTAAAAAACTCGCGGGTCGTGTTTTATTGGGTCTAAAGCCACTCGCGCTGCGCGCTCGTGGCTTTAAACCTAATAAAACACTCCTGCTCGTTTTTTAAATAGTACTTCAAACACTCATTAATAATTCATAAGCTTATTGGCAAATCATGTCAACCATAATATGTCACGTGCAGTGGCTTTAAACCTGATAAAACACTCCTAATTTGTATTCTTTATATAAAGAATACTAATAAGGCAGTATCTATTGTTGTAGTGTCCTCATTAGTATTCTTTATATAAAGAATACTAGTAAGGCAGTGTATCTATTGAATTTGTAGTCGTGTTTGAAGCCGTTTAATAAACTCGCAGGTCGTGTTTTATTAGGTTTAAAGTCACGAGCGCGCAGCGCGAGTGGCTTTAGACCTAATAAAACACTCCTGCTCGTTTATTAAACAGTACATGAACTTGTGGTTAGAGCTCGACAACTGTCCTCTGTAGCTCAGTTGGTTAGAATGCTATTCCTGCCAGGGACCTAAATTTGCATTTTTCGCTTCTGTTCCTGCATGGTTAGGTCTAATAAATGTATATAAATTTCCACTCGACAATTTCCACCTACAATACCCATCAAATACTGTTTTAACTACTCGTTTTGCACTTAAATAGTAGTAAACATTTATAACAATCCATTTTGATTGATTAACGTTCACTCCCGTTATTCAAGAACACTCAAAGTTACACTAGTCTGAAAGAAGACTTCGATTTCTGGTTTGTGTATTTTTTCTTTGTATCTAATTTGTAATTTGTACGACGAAGGGCCTTCGAAGTTTTCCTTGTATTTCTCAGGTAGTTGTATCCCTAGATCCATTCAGAGCTTTTTTACAACTTAATACACTATCAATATGGATTAGTTTATTCACTTTATTTTACCTCTTTAGTAATGATTTGCATCATATATTCAACAAGTTCCTTTGACGTCAGAGATCTCAATACCTTCATAATTGGCTTTAACAATATCGTGTGACGATCTGCAAAGTTCTAAATGATAAAACAAACATCCTTACACTTGGCCTGATCATCACGCTGTTTACATGGCCGTCATGGAGGGCGAAATTATTATAAAAAATTAAGGAACTAAAATATTTGGATTAGACACAGAAATTTAACCAAATCATGATGTCATTTTGATGTCATTTTGTAAGTTTGTTATACTGTTTAGATTGATGCTAAAGTAATTACGTATTAAAGGGTCGGGGTAATTGGGGTAACCTGTGGCGTATTCCCTGGTTCTACATGTTGTATTTTTGGTAGTCGCCGAATTTCATGAAATCATTCAATCAATTATTCAGCAACTAAAGTGGAAAATAATGCAGATTTTGAAATTGTATTTTATTTCCACTCTTCAAGATCATGTCGGCCGTGATGAACACACCGGGTGTAGCACGTTTATTAGTACCGTTTGATGTATTACTACGCATGCGTCGACTTACCGTTGCGAAGAAGCCACATAAAAATAAATCACTCAACGTCGCAGTAAATGACTGTCCTGCAATTGCTTTACCCGCTTCATCTTTGTGATGTAATGATTCCGCCATTCCACTTGAAACAGCTTTTAAAACTCGCTGAAAGAAAAGAGTCGAATGAAACATGTTAAATACGAACTAAGAAACATTGCTCTCTCTTTATCTCGCGTTATTCACTTAAATTACAAAATATAAAATATGATTACACTTGGGCAATACACATGTGTCAATGTTAATTTACTTTATCCATAAAATGTACTCCCGCCAGAAATGTAACAGCCCATAAGGGCTCATAGGCCGTTCCTTTCGGCAATCTACAATATTTCATATAAAAAAACTACACACTATCAGTGTTTCATTACCATTGTCACAAGATAAAGTGGGGAATCTGTGAGATCTTTGAAGTTCCAAGCGTTCAAGAACAACAACAGTCCCAACACCTTCGTAGACAAACTTCCAAACCTGGCAAGGACCTCGCATCTCTTGTCAGCACACCGTATCGAACCTTGTGGCGAAGATATTGTACTGCACTAGAAAATCAAGTGAATATGTATTGTAATATGTATGATAGAATTACTGAATCTTACACTATATGCATGATGCTAAAGCTATATGATTTCCAGGGATCCAAATAATGGCGGAAATTGTTTCTGATCGGCAAAGAAGGAAGGTTGCCGTTCATCTTGATCGGCAAGAAATATATTTGATCATTGTCTGAAAGACATACATACCTGTACGCGGTAAAAGACAAATAAAAGTAATATAAAACACGCGAAGAAAACTCTTGTTTAGTTGATACGAGTCATACGACATGAAAGGCCGCAATAGTATTCTCGCATGAGATATATTGTCGTCTCTTCAACAGTCTGCAATCCGAAACGCTGACCACGAACGTTTTTCTTACGATGATAGCATTTTTTTTATTTTTTCAGTGGGATTTTTTATTTTTATTACAATAATAATTAATATTAAATAATAGGTTTTAGTTCTTAATTGATAATGCTGCTGTGTTTTTTGCTTTTGTATGAAAAAATGCAATAACTATAATTAAAACTTAAAAAGTGTTATAATAAACTGAAGTTTAATACATGTTAAATGTAGTCACACTTATTGTATATATAAGTCCACAAATGTCGTAGAATTAAACTTGAAATAAAATTAAACTTCCAGTTCAGATGTGTATTTACTAAGTAACACACAATCAAAAATTTAAGTCATTGAATGATGACAACAAACCTCCGTATCAGATGTTTCTAGTAGTTTCTGAGAAATTTCAATCATTCTTTGGACCAAATAACTCAACAACTCGGCTACAGTATTGTTGTCCCCAGACAAACTATGGTGAAGAAATGAACAATTATGGCATGGTACGTAATACAAGTGGATATGAAGAAGATCTTGAATACAACAGGAAAAAAATAATGAAAAATATCTTTAGTTCAAGACAGCAGTTTCTAATACACGCTTCCAGAAAGTACGTCATCTCATTGAGACGTTGGGCTTTAACTAATGTCACATACACGAAAGCGAGACTCTATAGCCATGCCCCCAGATCCGCTAGTAGTGCCATCCCTCTCCCGCCATCCCTCCCTCCATGCAAGTGTCCATTTACTTGCTTATTTGTAGAAAATGTTTCAATGTTCTCTTGTGGTCCCAGAAAGTAAAATATTTTTTCCACCCCTGAGTGAGGTACATACTTTCCGACAGGGTGTATTAATGCATGCAGCTGTATAAGATACATAGCGGAAAAAATACAGAATGCTAAATACATGCAGTACCATAGAGGAGTAAACATGTAAAATGCACCTGATAAGGTATGCATATAGTTCAAGAAAACTTTAGAAATTTGCAAACCTTACCTTTCCATTTCATCCAACGTGACAGCATCCACCAAATTAGTTTCTGCCCTCTAAATAATTTACAAATTTTCAACTCTTAGGCCGCTGCAGTGCTGGATTAACAATGTACGGCAGCAAGCTTAATGTTCTTCACAAGAATGTCTCTCAAAAAACGACAGATAATTGTTGCTTGTTTTTTACTTCCGTATCTTGTTGTAATGCATCGCATGTTCTTTGATTGGCAATCATGAAATATTTTTATGCAGGAATTCGTACGTATTTGCGCGAGGATGAGTGACAGGGGCTATTTTATGGGCCGACAAGAATCTTATAAGCACAGGAAAAGTTATACTTTGCAACATTTTTAAACATCTCTGAACATACTTGCACCAGGCTTTTAGATTTTAGAACACCTGAGCAGATAAAAAGCGCGAAAGCATACCTATAGAAAAAGATTTTCTTCGTGGAATTTCTTCAATTAAAATTTTCCTGTTTACATCAAATGTAAAACGTCCTATACATATATAGGTAACTTTGAGAGGATGTGCGATGACGTATGATGTGTTATTTCCAAACATGACAATTTCATTTTTCAAAATGGATTTAGAATTTTAATCAACAAGCAAATTAGGTGGCATTCCAATGCGTAAAATGACAAATATTTCGTGCAAGACGCAAGAAGATATTTTATTAACAATTTCCCGGTAGCTTAAGGATATTTTTCAGCACTGCAGGAAAGATAAATTTAGTATGTATTGATTTGTACAGCAAAGAAAAACAATTAACAAAGATAGCATCCTACTAAGCACACCATAGCAATGGAAACGTAATGAAACACATATTCAGCTCGTTCTCCTTAAGACGCAACTAAGAACACAAGCGCGCAATGCATGATTCTGATCGGATCGTTTAATTAAAATACAATAAAGTGTCACCTTATCAAATGAAGAAAGAATATAAATGTTTTCCATTTCTTCTAAATCCTTCTCAAACTGCTCGCTCGTTCTCCTATAGTAAGATATTCAATTTAGTATTTAAATATTTTAGTTTTAGCTGTTGGACCCGTTAATTGGCTAAATATATTTATTATAAGCATACCTCTTTGAATCCAAAGTATGAACACACTTGTTGGTGGTATAACAAACTCGTTGTGTTAGGACGACAAGAACACGAGAAAGTAGGTCCATTGGTAATCTATTTAATGATAAATTAAGGCAAAGATTACTGACATTGCTCTGGTGTGGATTGAATAGAAATTGGAAAGGCAGTTCAGTTTGTGTACAGTTCTTTAGACCATTCTTAATGCAAGTTCAGAGGGACACATAAAAATTATGCTAGGGAAGACTAGATAACTAAGACCGTGTTTGCACCATACGAATACTTTTATGGTTCCATCTGGTTACACGGAACCATGATTAATTCCAAGCAGGCAAACCTTACGACTTTTCGTGAGCTTCAAAACTCATCAACACACGTCTAAATAGAATGAAACAAAGCTGTTCCTTACCTTGAAAATATCTTGGAGTAAGAAATACAAACATTATATCCTTGTTGTTCAATTTTACTGACAGGAGGTAACAACCAATCAAATAGCTGATGACGCAACGGGTAGTGAGAATGTTCATTCTGAAAAACTTTAAAATGTTCTGGTAGAGGTAATGTTGTCAAATATCGCCACACTAACTGCAAGGAAAATCTAAAAAATCAAATATGGCAATCTCGGTGAGAAAACAAATCTTTACGTTCAAAAGCTGAACTTCAGCTTAGGAAATCACGTAAGGCTATTCCGAATGTTCACACACTGGTTAAGCCAAGCAATTACTCCACTACAGTGAGAATAGTCACGTTTGAGTTAATCATTCAAATCATCACAGACAAATAGACAGTGGCGGACATTAGGGGGAAGCAGGAGCAGAGGCGTAGCCAGGGCAAAATTTTGCCCCCCCCCCCTGAGAAAATTTATTCTGTATAAATAAGTGAAAGCCTGGTCCCACTTAGGTTTTTGCTGGCCCCCTGACCAAACATCCTGGCTACGCCTCTGAGCAGGAGTTGGTTGGTCAAAGCACAATTAGCGTTAACCCTGGGTTAAAATTTAACCCGCTCTTTGGGTTTGTGTGTTTCTGCAGTATATGTCTGTTAGTTTCAAAACTTCAGACAATGAGACCTCTATTGATCCAGACTGAAAATTTCGGGAAAAACATTTCCAAGTTTATGAGTAAGCCGTTGGGAAGTTCGCTTGAAGTTTCCGTTAACCCTGGATTAAGTTAACCGCCTTTCGAACAACCGGCCCCAGGAGTGAAAAAAACGCCCGCCTCCCCCCCCCCCCCCCAATAATTTCTGCAAGCCTTTTAATGATAGATGATAAACTGTGTGAGAAAGCTTAATACTTTTCTTCCAGAGGCATTCTTCAGAATATCTTCCACAAAGCCCTAACACACTCACTCTGAACTATTGCTACCAACATCTGTCAACAATTTCCAGGGTTCTGTATCAGCATCAGCAAGTTTTTCCTTTAGGAAAGAAAAAATAACGAGTTAAGGCGAGTGAAATATCATGCACTTATATATGCGGTAGGAACTGTGGCGGTTTCAACCAATTATGCCCAAAATTGCTGCTGGTCCGGATAATTCGTTTTGAAGGATATACTCTCTATAATTTCCATCCTACTACGAACCATAAACCGTGAAATGAGGTCATTGGTTGAACAAGGAAATGAGGCGATTGGTTGCAAAAATGTTACAATACCTTTACAATGCATTCCAAGAGTTGAAAACTAGCATCTTGTAAGCCATGTGAACTGCAGGTTCTTAAAGCAGCCAACCAGACATTCCTCCAAGTTGTCTTAGAAGATATTCCTTCGACACTAGCTTCAGATAACTCAACATGACAGGCAGCAAGATGCTTCAAACAGATCATGACAGTAGAGATAACTTCCTGCCTACGAAAAGTTTCAGATAAATTGATCTATTCATTTCCTGAACGCAATTACATTACAGTAATACAGACAACTTTGGTTAAAGCTGCATTTCACAAACAATGATCAAAGCGGCTATATGAAATGGCTAATAATTGCCATTCCCAATTACATCTCTTTCATAGTTGTTTTTTTGTTTCTTTGCTTGAGGTGTTTCTGCATCCAGTAAGATTTTTCGCTCATGCCGGGTACACAGTTAACACAAGCAGCAATGTGCTTGAATTACAAGTACGCAAAATGTCAACACTTCACCTTTTGAGCTATACTACTATTACGCCGGTGCAGGTATTTGAAATATCAGCCTAAACGTGCAGGTTAGTATGCCAGGTATGCATGCAGAAGATGTGAAGGGTGTAATTCCTGCCTGGGTTTAGGAATTTTACTGCTAATATTGCGCCATAAGCTAAACTTAGTCACAACTATCCATGGCTACTTGTTACCAGCTCAATAAAATAAAAAATGCAACTGTTGTCTAACTGCGACAATGCTAGCAACTAACAATAAACACAACACTTAAGCCACTTTTCCACCTCAACCGTACCGAAACGTACTGGTGAGCATGCGTAGATTGAAAAAAGGTTGATAAATCCACGTACTCCCGGGTGTATTCGCGTATCAAAATAGAAAGTACGTCACAAGTTAACTTTTTGGCGTACTACGGAAGTATTAGCCAATCAACATTCACTAAATTTTGAAATTTAAAAATGTTTTTGATACGCTTCGGTACGGTACGCTTGTAGTGCAAACTGCACAATGTGCAAACCGCAAAGTGCGTCATCATACCTTTTGCATTCAATCTGTAGTTGATGTAGTGACGTAAGCAGGGGAACATATTCTTTGGTCGGAAGATCACTGGGATACTTTGATAACAGTTTTGCCGTTATTTGCAACCTGTCAAGAATATTTTATAAATTAATGTGTCATTCCACTGTAGGGTATGTTCTAGGACTGCATGGTTAATAGTTGAAGTGTCTTATAGATGGAAATTATCGAGTGGAAATTTATGTGCTATTTAAAACACGCCTGCGCCTAGGAGTGTTTTATCAAACACGACTATAATAGATGCCGTCTCATTAGTATTCTTTATATAAAGCATACTAATTAGGATGGACTTTTATATAAAGAATACTAATGAAGATGAGTTTTGTCAGGTATAAAGCGCCTCTTCACGTGACATTTCATGGTGGACATGATTTGCCAATAAGCTTATGAATTATTAATAAATGTTTGAAATACATTGATTAGACCCAACCAGAAACAGCTGCGAGAAATGCAACAACATATGCAGGTCCCTGGCGGGAATCGAACCTGCGGTTAAACCTTTCCTTGTGATCAAGTTTGAGATGCCTGGCACTCGATCATTCAATGCCTGGCACTCAATCAATTGCGCTCATTCAATGCCTGGCACTCAATCAATTGCGATCATTCAATGCTTGGCACTCGCTCATCACAAGTTTGAGATGTCTGGCACTCGCTCATTTATAGGTAGTCTAATGATAGATGATTTATTTTGAGAGTTCTTGGACATGAAAGAATTCATTCAGTTGTTTTTGTCATTTTTATTTTCGTTATAACAACATTAATAAATATCCATCAGGTACAGTTTGTGAATTGAATAGAATAGTGTGTATATTAACATCATTTCTCGTTTATTAAACGACGAAAGGCCTTCGCCCGAAACGTCGCTTGCATTTTTCAGGAAGTTGTAATCTCTTTCAATCCGTCATTCTCCATATCGCCACTATATCTGCACTGGCACAAACCGTTCGACATTGTGGAATAATGTACATACAATTCTTATTTTTCTGCCAGGTAATACGTGTTATAACAGTTTAACAAAGATTATTATTATTATAACAGTATTTACCCAGGAAACCTACATCGCAAAAGCGGTTTTCAGTATAATCTTGATTAGCAAGAAATACGCAAGAAAAAGTATCTAGATTAAAAAAAAAAGTGAAATTCATACTATGGAATTTGCAATTGCATCGCGCTAAATCCATAGTATATCCATCCTATTTCCATACTATATCCATAACATGGAAATTGTAATTAGTATGAAAATTGGATTCCCCTACTATTTCAACGAAGATCCATACTATTTCCATGGAAAGGATTTTGAAAAAAATTTCCAGGTAACGTTTTTATGCGCGGTATATATAGAGGATATTACACGGCGGCGCGAAGATATGACTTTTATCTTCGAGTGGTGAAAACAAAATTTTACGAACAAGCGCAGCGAGTGAGTAAAATGTTGTTTCTAACACGAGAAGATAAAAGTCATATCTTCAAGCCACCGTGTGATGTTCTGTTTATTATATAGTCCCGAGCAGAAAATTGTGAAATTTCACGCTCAAAAGCAAATTGGAAAAAGTCACATGATCGATATCTTCACTAGTGAAAATATCTCACTGTGTGTTTTTCAGTATCTCACTCTCTACTATACAATAAATATACTTATACATACCATCCCAACAAGGCTGGTGTCTCTTGACTATTGGTTAAAGTGTCCCTCAAAACATTCCATCCGACATCGATCTTACGTCGTTTGGAAGAACTAGGGCCTGGAAACCAATCAAGAACATTGATGTACAGTAGTTGGATAATTTCAAAAATATAGTTATAGTATGCATCATGATAACAGAGACTAAACCAGTCGTATATTTTTCTGAACTATTATTAAAACTACTTCCTGCATGTCAACAACCATGCATGTTACATTACATAAGAAATGGATTAAGGTAAAGCACGTAGATTTACAAACTTACCTTCAAATTTATTTGAATCCACTGCCATCAACGAAGTTTCAGAGTGGAACCAGAAAAGCTTCGGAAGATAAAAACCACACAGGATAACAACAGATTATATAACAGAACTTGGTCCTATTAGTATTACGCGCATTCCTTCAAAAACAAGCCAGGAAAGCCTTTATACAGTATACGACTTGTTGCCGAAAAAGAAGCCTGTCAATCGAACTATTTTTTTAAAGACGGAGTCTAACTATCCAAGTTTGAACACTGAACGTTTAATATCGTCATTCACATGAATAGATAGCTTATTTATATGGTTTGAACTTATTTTTATGGGGGATATATTACGGTGAGATTTAATTGTCATTGATTGTATTGGCTGATGTTGTACCTGATGACAGATATCTGCACAAAGTTCTATCACTGCGGCTTTTAAACCTGACTCAAGCTTTGCACTAAAATAAATTAATAAAGAAATTTAAGTTTATAACATATTTTGTGTCTGCTAAAAATGTCGCGTGTACTTCAGCAATGGTGATAAATTTGACATGAAGTTTAGAATAATTCAAATTGAATTATCGATTTTCAGAAACTATAAAGAAATAATTGATTGTTCCTGTAGTTGACTATCGTTGCTATATACTTTCCCTTTTTTGTTTTTCCTCAACTTGTCTTCCAATCCTTTTTTTATTCCTATACCATATTATTGTAATGTTGTACTTGTTTCTTATTTCTGGCGAAGTTAGTAAATTAAATAAATTAAATTGTCCCTTGGTATACATCTTGAATCAACTCATAAAATATGAATTGAAGTGCAGTACTGGAAGGAATATACGACATATACCATACTATATTTAACTGGCTGGTTATGATCGCGTGATATTGTCAATGAATAGAAATAACTCTTTCAAGTTCCACTGGATGGCCCAGCCGTGGATTTTCGCACTATACGTTTTCGTTTCATTGCACGGTTCCACGGATTGCTATTTGTGTGTGTATTTATCATTCTCAATAACACTAATTTATTTTGGTCCTGTACAAAACAATGGTATGTTCATTTGGTATGTTCCATCTTTCAACTCATCAAAATATGCTTATACCATTCAACTTATATAAACATTTATACTACTTTTTTGTGTGTGTCGGTGTTACTCACTGGTAAATATGATGTTTGTGTTGTTACTCTGAGTGTACTCTGAGTGTACAGTAGCTAGTTGCATGGTATCATTGGACTAGTATCCCAAAGGTCGCGAGTTCGATTCCCACCGTGGTCAGGCAAACTTTTCAGCTTGTCCGATACACTCAGAGTAACATCACAAACATAACATTTATACTGTACTACATGTACAATATACCGAGCTGTACTTCATTGTTCATTTACATCAAAACGTACCTTTGTCCCCTAATTCGTATAGTTTGTTGGATTTCTGCTGATAATATCGACTCGTACAGCTTTTGCAGACATTTCTAAAATGAATTTAGAATTTTAATTTATCAAAGCCATTCATTGAGTGCGCGTCAATCCTCTCTATAACGTCAAAACTCTAAGACACAATTCTCCCAGTAACGAATTTCTTCCTTCTTCATTGCAGGGTATTCATTAAAAATTACGGTACGTAGCTGTGTAAGAAAAGTATACACCTTCTAAAATGGCGTTTTCAGCCGCCATTACAGCATGTTTAGTAAAGTCAGTTTAAATTCTAAATTTCGGGCATCTTGAAGATGAAGCAGAGCGTTGAAGCGAAATTTTAAAAGTGGCAAGTTTTCACTATGCGGTTGTGCAAGCACAGGTAAAGAGTGAATACAGTGTATTCTGCTGGAAGCATGCCATACATCTCAACTGAATGCATGCCATACATCTCAACTGAATTACAGCCGGTGGTCGGCGATTTACCGCGGGTAACTGGCTTCTATTGTAAGCCCTGCATTATGGTATACTGTATAAAGCAAGGTTATGACAGCCAGGTTACCTTCCAGTGTACTGTATTATGGTATATAAAGCAAGGTTATGACAGCCAGGTTACCTTCCAGTGTACTGTATTGGTACTCCATGCACCATCTTTCTCTAAATGCACGCCACTAGGGTGATGTACACTCATCTGGAGTCGCATAAACCCAACTAAACACTCCTAAAGAAAATATTTTACATCATCAGTCAAAACGGTTTAATAGAAATATACCTCGCAAAAACACAATCGTAGTATCCGCATCCAAAAGTATCCAATAAACCTTTTTCAAAATGACGTCACACGCAGATTTTATGTGATATCCCACAGGATAATTTTTGGCGACAATTCGCAATACAAATCGTTGCTAAGCCAACCAAATTTCATTTAACGTCATTGGGGGACGTTGCATTGAGTGTTTTTCCGCGTTTGACGTCATTAACCGTGGTAGAATGTCTTTCAGCTACAGCTGTTTTAATAGAGACTAGATTAGACTTGCTCCATTTCTCTCTCAAACTGGCTTCTTAGGGTAAATCCAGTCTGTTATGAGATCAGTTTCATTGTCAATTGGGTTTATCCAGCCTGTTATGAGATCAGTTTTATTTCAGTCTCATAATGGACTACAGTGGACTCTATTAAAAATGAAGACAATTCGAACGAGACTTGGAGCAAGTGTAATGCTAGCTCAAAATGAGCACCTTGATAACTGGATGACGTTTATTCCATATCTGTAACAGCGCAGGTACCAGATCTTCACCAAGTTGACAGAGCTGTCCACGACAATCAATCGCAACACTTTTACAAAATGTGAGTAAAGAACTGAGGAGATATTCCAAAACCTGTGTATTTGTTTCCTTTCTAAATCGGTTAAAGAAGAATTTCGTAATATATATGTTCACTTTCATATATCGTGCATTTTCACACCACAGACTATTCGTGTAATGAGTAAGAGCTCAGTTAGATATGGAAAGGATGGCTACCATCTTTCCTTGTAGCTGAGTGCTGAATTGTGAAGGACGCAACTAAAACGTGATCCGGCGTCAAAAGGTTTACTAGACTCTGGCTGCCACCATGTCTGATCACGCAGCACTGATGTGAGGAAGAAAAATCGGAGTACCCGGAGAAAGACCCTCAAAGCACAGAAAAAAACTAGCCTCCTCCGCAGGCATCGCCTTTAGATAGGCGGGCGGAATTTGGTTGCGGGTAAACCACGAGAGACTGCGGAGGAGGCTAGGAAGGAACCAATCACAACTCTACTTACGCGAGTTTTCAAGCACATCACGTAAGAGTTGAATATTCACTCTACAACACCCTACCCCTAAGTCCCCTCTACAGTACCTTTCACCCTCCCTTATGTCCCCTCTACTTACTAGTCACCCTATCTTAAGTCCCTTCTACGTATTAATCACCCTCCCCTAAGTCTCCTCTACCTACTAGTCAGTCATCTCGGTCCCAGGGAGCGACCCTGGGAACGGGGTTGCTAGTCAGGCATTTAGCCAGGCGGTCGTCCAACCGTCCTATGGATGGCCACTTTTAAAATAAGACGGCCACTTTTTAATAGACGGTCATGGACGACCTAAGAAAATGTTTTTTTAAAACCTAAAAGGTTATCAGCTGTACGTTGTTTATCTATTCTACAAGAAAATACGCTGAATTATGAGTATATCACCACTGATTTCAAGCTCCATGTTTTTTTACCATGTTTGTGAAAATAGGTTGTCACACCCACAGTATTTTTCGGACGGCCACTTTTGACACCCTGGCTAGAAGCCTGTTGCTAGTCAGTTTGGCAAATACAATCGCAACGTCAATGAAGACGTCGTCTTCAAGACAAAAGCGATTAGAAATTGCATACGTGAGATTTTACAGCACTCACCACGAAAGGTTTTGCTTTTCCGCGCAAGACTTTCAATTTACAAACCTCGCGTGAATCGCGTATCCTCACGCACAAGATCGGGCGGTAAACAAGGTGCATTTCCTGAGGCAACGAAACATTACACATAAGCTAAGAAATCCTGTTGTTTCCTGAGCCATTTATTGTCATTAATCAATGCAGCTCTGCATACATTATTGAGTATGTCACCCAATACGTGTATTGAAACACCTATAACACTTATTGGGTGTCAATACGTCTGATCAGTGTATTTGGTGTTTTGCTAACACAAAAAGCACTTTGGTGTTGTAGTAGTATTCGGATAACTTGATTTATACGCAAAGTTGATTCTAGCTGCAGTAAGTGTGTGAATACCTGCATGCTAAACTGGACATAGGGTTGTTCAGGGATATTTTATCATACACGTACCTGATATCAGAAAAAATATTTGTAAAAAACTTAAAAAGTGGAGTGGACTTTAAATCGACTTGAGTGACAGCGGCTGTGATGATGTGGAAGAAAGTCTTGGCTGATAATGAACGTTCACCAGTGGGAGAGTTTAGAATTCCACAAGTAATGTTGATAAGTTCTAAAAAGAAGTGATCAGTATATAAACAAATTTGGCCAACGTTGTTTACATGGTTGCTGACCAATTAGCCTTTCTCACGCCGCCATTTTTGGGTGGCATTTCAGCCGAAGTCTGCGAAATAAGTCCACATAACAGCGACTTTTTATATTTTTTCTGACAAATGATGGTAAATTTGCTTTGTAAATGGTTAGTTTATTTTGAAAAATTGCTCTTCACATTGTTTTAGTTGTCTGCATTGGTTAACGAGAATTAGATGCCACGCAAAAATGGTGGATATTCGTCATCGTGAGAAAGGCTAATTCACAACTTTAAAAAACTTACTATTGTTCTAGGCAAGAAGAAGGCAAGGCAAGAAGAACGAAATCCAACACCACAGCTAGAAAGCGCGTCTTAGAATGAGTAAAACTGCGAAGATTGGTTGCTAAATGTTGTAAAATGAGGAAAATATAGCCCTGTAAATAATCACTTATGGTTATTTTCCCAGCGCGTAATGCAAATATGTACAAAATTTGCGAACTTCACAAGGCTATATTTTCCTCATTTTACAACAGTTCGCAACCAAACTTTGCAATTTTCCTCATTTTAATTTGCTCTTTCCAGCTATGGTAATGGATTTCGTTCTCCTTGTCTAGATCAAAATTTCGTCCATAACTGGAATCATCCATGTTAACCCTGTTTGGGGTGTTCCTGCATTTCCTCGTTAATTTAACTACAATCCTGGTTTGATCATAGTGCTGGCTAATTTAACCAAGATTCCTGGTTCATTTAACTAGGCTATATGGTTGAATCAACCAGATTATGTTACAGTGTAGGTGGATTATTAACCAGAAATCTTGGTTAAATTATAGCCAGGATTATGATCACGTTAACCAGTACTGTGGTAAAATTAACCACATGCAAGTTAATTCTGCTGACTTGAGATCACCTAAATGGTCTATAAACTGTGCGTGACTCACCTCGCCACATCTGTGATGTGAGTTCACAACAATATATCCGGGAGGTAAGGACGTACTTCAAAAGAATGTTTTGATAATCTGTAACAAATGCTTTATTCTGGCTTTTAAGGATGGTGATTACATGGTGAACAAGATCTTTACCATTCAGTCGACATCGATCACCTGCAATTCATGTACGATCGCGATTAGTTTATAAAGGATTCGAATAAACTGATGGGAAAATACAAGATGGGATAAAATACAATTACAAACGACATATCACGATTTTAAAATTGTTAATGATAAAAACATCACTGGAAAAGATTTTAAAAATCCACAGAAGGTCATAGAATGGAAATTGTATGGACCTTTATTGGAAATAGAAAGGGGCCATTCACAAAG